>CAEFZX010020535.1:0-80984 GCA_903066825.1 Alfaro cultratus
AGTTTTACCTTTTTTTTAATGTTTACATGCTCTTTTTTTTTCCTTTTTTGTAAAAAATATAACCAGACAAAAATACTGTTTTTAAAAAAAAAAAAAAAAAAAAAAAAAAAAAAAACGCACAAATCCTTCAAGTTTTTATTTTCTCCTTCAAGACCGTCAACCTGCTGCATCATTTTGTGTTTTTCCTACTCTTTATCTCCATTTTTTATCCTTCGCTCACTGCCTATCTCGTCCCTGTCCAATCCCTCTTTCCCTGTATATGAGCTCTGAGCTTCCTCTCCTGAGCCTTTCCCTCCCATATATCACTCCATCTCATCCTTCTGTGTCTACCTCAGATATTCCTCTCCAGGCCCTTTTTTTCTCCCCCACTGTCACTCTCTCCCCTTCCACCCCCTCTGTCTATGTAAGCAAGAGGAGGTTGTTAAACATTTTTCTTCCCTCTTAATTGTTTTGACTGGGCCGATTGGCATCCCGATTAGGCCCATTGATTTCCTGGCGCTAAGTGCATTGATTTTTAAATTTCTTATTGATCCTCGCTCTAAATCTCTTGCACACTCGCTCGCGCAGCCCTACAGTGTTCGCCAGGGCTGAGACGGAGGAAGAGGAGTGAAAGAGGAAGTGGAAAAAAAGGAGGAGAGGTCGGTGTTGGGTAATTATATAGTGGTGTGAATTAACAGACTGAAGAAGAGCAGAGATGAAGTTAAGAAGTGAGAGAAGGTGTGAATCACTTCAACACAGAACAAATCTCTTCTACTCACTTTTTAATGAAGGCCAGATTTACATAATATCAACAGTTCCTCCCACCTGAGCTGTGGGTCTCAGATCGCTCCTCCAGAGTTGCCATTATCTTCTGTGACTGATCCTTTGCTTTGCTGGTCTGTCAGTTCAGGTAGACCAGACAAGTTCTGGTTGGTTTTGCAGATGTTAAACTATCTTCATCCATACAAGACAGATAATCTGTGAAAATATCGAGTTCTTCCCCCAGTGCTCCCAATTAGAAACAACCAATCAGAGCCCGGAGGCAGGTCTTCAAGCTGCCAATCATTCTAGTGTACACTCTGCTCACAGCCTCCTCCTTTGTTCTCTGCTATTCTAAAGCTATAGAGCATGTTGTGAATGCCTAGTTAACATGGCCAAATAAAAGTTTTTTTATTGTAACGGTAAATTGTTTTTCCACTTTTACCACATTGAGCAGCAGGTACACAAGGTTGATTGACAGAGCTAAGACCTGGCTATTATTGGTTGTTTTCCACTGTGAGCGGAGGAGGAGGTTGATCTTTTCAGAGATTATCTGTTTCATATCAGATCGTCATCATGACATGGTGACAGTTTTATATATTTTTTTACAAATATGTTAAAAACTTACTTTTGTAAAAGTTACATGCCCCAGGTTTAAGTTTGATCATTAATGTTCAGTAGCAAATCTCTGAGGTCTTTCAAAAACAGCTGGATTTTTACTGAGACTCCAGAATTTCCTCCTTCATGGTGGCAGATTGTTGGAGCAGCTCTGCTATGTTAGATCTGATTTGTTTTAGTAGATTTTTGTTCATAGTGGATTTTTTTTGCGATTATTCCCTCTGGTTTTGGATGCTGTGTAGCTGGAAGGATTCTTCCTCTTACCTTTTTACTTTTGGACAGCTGTTATGGTGAGTAACCATGGTGACAAGGTATTTATTATTATTGTTATTATTTTATTTTTTTACAGTTGGGAGCAGATGATTAGCATCTTAAAAGCTCAAATAATACCTGGGCTAACAGTAGCAGGACCGAAGAGCAGCGAAAGAATGAAGATGTTCAAACCATCTTTTTGCAAAAGCAAATGAGGTGGATTAGTAGTTTTTGCCAATGACTGATAGTGTCATCAAGAACATGTTACTGTGAAATATTGTCCCTGCTACCCTGGTATTGAACGTTTAATGACAGTCTTCAGGCTTCAGTCAGAGGCTTCTTCAGATTTGTTGCAAAACTGACTGCTTGCTTCATGCCTCAACATCACCAACCTTAGCGACTCTTTGAAGATACTTGGATGAAATGAGTGACCTCAGCATTTAATTTCCCTCTGGGATAAATAAAGTAGTTTTGAATTCACTTGAGTTAAATTATACATCAATGCAATCTATTTACTAATTAGAGGAATCAGAGTAAAGGTGGATGAAAACAAATGCTCCCAGATTTTTAGTTGTTAAAAGTTTGTAAAAATCATGTTGGGTTTGTTCCACCAAACATTTATGATTCATTTAGTGTTGTTCACACAAAACCCAAATTTCTGTGTAAACATGAAGTTGTGGTGTAAGTTGTGGTCTGAATAGTTTTAAGGCTTCGTAGATATCCTGAGTACTTAAGATAACTCATCATAAATGCATCTGATTTTGCAACAGCTACCACATTTAAAAAGAATCAATATTTTTGTGCGAGTAACAAGAATCATGGTGCGCTGTCTGTCGGTAAGCTGGCAGCCGGCTGGATGGAACATGTTCATCTTTGAAGAATGAGACACTTTATGAGTGAACAGAGGTTTATAAGGGATAGACAGATATTGGAAATGTCAGAGATGGAATGGAGTGTTTTGTCTTTGCCTTGCTATTTCACATGGTCTGCAGAGCCTACTGGAGACGCTCGCGTGTGAATGCATGTGTGTGTGTGTGTGTTATTTCTGGCTTATGACTGTGTTAGGGTTTTAGAGGCCTGCGAGACTCTGAATCTTACATGCCCACTGGTGTTTCTCAGAAGGTGGTGGGCCTAATTGGCTGAATCCGAGTCTGTGCATGTGTGGGCGCGCACGCTGACACACTCCACTGTGTCTCTGTGTGCAAGGCGGCTCAGCTATACGTGTAGCGAACGTTAAATTCTGTATGTGCACGGGAAGCTTTTTGTGTGTTTTTTATAATCTGTTTGGATATTTTTCCGTGTGTATGTGTGCGTCTGACCTTTTCTTGACTTAAGCGTTGAGGCTCACATTCAGACGTAGCTTTTCCTTTTGTGTCCTCTGTACTTGACGGAATTGTGCTAACCTTTTCTGGAGTCATTTGCTGCTTTTTTGATTCTGTTGGTGGTTTAAGCGGCTTGCATGATGCCCAATACATGGACCATATGTACCATTACTCTCTAGCAATTACACTTTACTCTGCGTGGATCCACTTAAGATAAGTGCTTTCAAAAGGCAAAAGGAGGAAAAGCAACCATTGTCAGTAACACTAGAAAAACTTTAATATCTCTGCAGCTGTCGGAGACGGTTCAGTGCTCTGATCTGATTTAAAGTTTGAGTCTGTATTTATTACAGATGTTTTATTGAGATTATGGTGAAGCTTTAATTATCATAGCACAGACAATATGTATAAAAGTTTGCATTTGCAGAAGCAAGTTTGGATTAAAATAATGCATTCCAGGGTTGTGCAAATAAACAATGCAAGATAAAGTGCTTAAAATGCATCCACAGGGTTGAGCTGTTTGCCTGTAGTGATGGGGCTTGTGTTTGCTCTGATGATAGGCCTGACCTGACAACACATGCTCTCGGACACACACACAAACACACACGCACACATACAGCTGGTTTACAAACTAATGGATGCATTAAGAATATGTGTCTCTGCTCGCTGTTTATTACTATTTCTGGTTTAATGATGCTCAGACGAACTGATGGCTGCTCAAATTGACCGCTCTCAGACGGACTCGGCCACATGTTTCTCCTAGTTCATGCACATACACAAACACTCTCTATCCTTGGATCTCACAAGGTTTTTTGTTCAACACAAACTCAAAAATTACCCTTGTCCTGCAGCGCTCTGAGCCTGCATGTGCTTCACCCGATGACAGAGGGATGTCACACGTGTTTATATGCATCTTTTAGCACATGTTGACCACACAGGCAATGACAAGCACAAATTCAAACCGTCTTCTCTGAAAGATCTGCAAAAAAAAAAGCTTTTGAGCTGGCAACCTTGTATGCTTTTATGTTTGCTTATTCTCAATCAATATTTAATAGGAAAAAGATGTGAAGATATTTTACTGTTTTAAATTACTTGAACAGATAGAAAATACTTAAGGTGTTCAGATGTTCACGTAATTAAATAATGTTGAGAGTTTTATTAACTGTTTCACATGAACATAAACTTTTGAGTACTTTATTGGGATTTTTATTTTTGGTTGACCAACACAAAGAAGAACATTTATGTGAAGTGGAATAAAATAAGTTGCCTGGTTTTCAATAATTTATATAGTGTAACATTTATTCGACTCAATTTTTGCTCTTTCACCCCTAAATAAAACCCAGTGCAACCGTCTCAGTATAAATCCAGCTGCTCTGTGAAGGCCTCAGAGGTTTGCTGGAGCACATTAATTAACAAACAGCATCATGAAAACCAAGGAAGAGAGCAGAAGGTCAGGGAGAAAGATATGGATAAATTCAATGCAAGGTTAAGTTATAAAACACTTTCTCAAGCCTTGCAGACCCCACAGAGAAATGTTCAGTCCATCATCTTCCAAGACATGGCTGGTCATCAACTGGCAGGCTTGGCTACGACAGCGTTAATTAAAAAATCAGCCAAGAAGTTACTCTGGATGAGCTGCAGAGCGCAGCAGCTCAGGTGACTGAAACTAAAATAAGATTGAAAGAATCCCATGTTAATTTCCTTCAGCTCACAAACAAGATCACACTTGGAGGAGGCAGCATCATGCTGTGGTGACTCTTTTATTCATAAGAAACATTTAAACTTTTAAAAACGATGGGAATATCAGTGGCAGCATCATCTTGCAGCAGGACATTAAACTTACTGACCAGAACTACAATGTATTAAATTAAAGGATATTCCTCATGTGTTAGAAATATCCATCAGAGGTTGGTATTTATAACGATAAATGTCTTATCATGATAAGATTTTTGTCTTGTGTATCATGATAAATTCAAATTGTTTTTTAAAAAACTGTCCATACTGTCAGCATTGTTATTTTCACCATTTATCTCTACTGTTTGATCAATGAGACTACCAATAAATACCAATAAATTTTAATATATAATTAAATACAACTACTGTGTGCAGTTTAGTAATAAAAATGACACTTTCTTATGTGACTGGTGTCCTAAAGTAGCACATAACAAATAGGAATTTTTTTCAAGAGCAATATTGTGTTTGTGGGCCTATGAATGTCATGCAGTCACCCATACAGGTTCCTAAAAAGAAGTAATAAATAGTTATTTTTCATCGTCCATGTCACCCAGTCATGGTTCATCCCTCATATCTGTGACAAGAGTTAAAGTATCTTCCCACTTCCCAGTTATGCGCCACTCTGTGATGGTTTTCAATCCCAATGAAATACTACATCCATGTTTATTGATACAATATGCTAATATACAGAAAAGTTCAAACTTTTGGCTGGACTGTATCAATTCAACTCTTTGTCCAGTTATTAATTGAATGAAAGGCAGAACAAAATTGTGAGGAATGCTTTATCACACCTTCAAATAGTTACTAAGACAAACTCAAACTCAGAGAGAACTAGAGTGGCTGTAAATCCTGTTTGCATGTAAACTCTCTCTATCAGGTTGATGGTGGGTTTAGGATTTTAAAAATTGTGTTGGTCAAAGCCTTTATTTTAGTAGTTTTGCACCAGAATAGTTTAAATATTTTTCCTGTCCTTTGCACTGGGGCTGAATATGATTAATTTTTGTTTTTGTAAATGTTTGCTTCCACGTTTTGGAAATAAGATCGACTCCTCTCCCAGTTGTTTCATGCTAACAAAGTAACTCAAAAAAATTAATATGTGAAGCAGTTAAAACACAAAAAATATTCTAATGTAAAGAATTTAAACCAAAAAAATATTTTGATAATTTTTTTGCTTTGTTGGTCAGCTGAATTTCAGTTCTTTTTCTCACATCTCTGTGTGTTTGTTCGTTGGTTTCCTTTCCAAAATGTGTCTATAAAATTAGAGCAGATTTGGCCGAACCCGGTGATGAATTTCACTGTCAGAGACAAATTCGAAATAAATCTCTCGCCATGCACTTCCAGCATGTGTCGCACTCTGATAATTTCCACAATATCCTCTGCAACCCCCCTTGGGGGCAGATTTTTTTCCCCTCTTCTCTCCTCCTGTTATTTCTCTCTCCATCCTCTCCTGTTTGTTTCTGTCCCTGTAAAACGCTGGTTGCTTTACTGAAATACTGCAATGTGCTTTATCTGCCCTCCTTTCCCTCCCTTTTTGCCCCCCTCCACCACCCACCTCCTACACCTTTAGTTGTTGTTGTTAAAGGAGCTGCTGCTGGTGGTGGTGGTGGTGGTGATGGAGGTGGAGGTGGTAGGTGGGGTGAGGAGGAGGTAAAGGGTGAGGCAGAGAGGGGAGGGGGCTGGTAGCAAGAAGCAGGCCCAATGACGTGGGTGCGACATGTAACCGTGGTGCAGGAGAGGAAATCAATACATGAAAGGATGAGGAGCACTGGGGTGGATTACTGTCTGGGGCCCTGGCTACAGGCGGAGGGGGGGTGTAGATGAGGCCTGTGGGGGTGTGGAGTAAGAGAGGGGGGCGTGCGGGGTGGATTAAGGAGGGCGAGAGGCCAGATTGTCCTGTCCCCTCTCTCCGACATCGCCTCCCCTTGACCAAGTGCTGTTTGAATCTTGACCCTCGTTCCCTTCCTGCTTCCTGTAGAAACTCCCTCTGTTCCTAAACGCCGCTCGGCGCCGCCAGGTGAGCCTCCCGCTCTTCATGGACTCTCACACACAGCCAGAGGACTCCATAATGCCGGGTGAATGCATGGAGCGGCCGCGGCCCGATAACCCTGCACTATCTGTGTGGGGAATAATCGCCTGATATTACCAGTGTAAATTAAAGACTCCCAGAGAGACGACGTGTTCTCTCCTGTGTGTGTGTGTGTGTGTGTGTGTGTGTGTGTGTGTGTGTGTGTGTGTGTGTGTGTGTGTGTGTGTGTGTGTGTGTGAGATCTTCAGCAGGGTGCATCTGCAGCACTGCCACAAACCCAGATAATAAATATCTATTATAAATATCATTATTATTGGGCCAATCTCCCCCAATAACAGAGCCTCAGTGAAAGATGGCACGAGGGACCGAGCTGGATATTGGCAATATATCAGCATTGATTATTGGGGGTGCTGACAGAGAGATGGAGGCAAAGTTAATAAAAACTCATAAAAAAAGACAAGGAATACAGAAAGAACAAGGGCTTTAGCTGGATCAGACGGAGGGAAGAGGGAGTGGACTGTGGAGGTATGCAGGTGGGAGATACGGGCTGCATTTTCTGGCTCTGTATCTGACTCCCAGGTCTTATCTTTCCTGCTGGGTATGTGGTACTTTTTTGTGTGTGTGTGCGACTGTGAACCGGCATTGACATCCCCATGCTTACATCCACCAACAGACTCGCACAACTGCCGCTCTTTCCGCTTCTGTTTGTGTGTGTGTTTTCTTGGAAATTGATTGGATCTCAGTTGGATCTGAACTCTGCAGTTTGGTGGTGGTGAGGGATCCAAAGCCTGCCGAAAACCTTGCACCAACCCACACACCATCACCCACCGAGATGCACAAACAACACTTACCTGCCCACATATACACAGACTGAGACACCAACAAATAAAGCTCATAAAAGCCCATGCATCATATCCATATTATCTTGACAAATCTATACATCACGTCAGAATGTGGTTTTCTGTGAATATTGCATTTTTCTGCTGGATGTTATTGGTGTAGTTTTGCGGAGAGGATATGAGACGAACATGTTGGACGGTTCTTGAGACGGAACGGGGGGGCCGCTGCGTCCTTCCTAATAGGGGGCCTTGTTAGGTCGCTGACAGAGCCAGAAACGGCACCGTTGGCCCGCTATTGATTCCTGACCAAAGCTGTTATTGATGAGTGAGAATTTAATTCAACCAGCTCGTTTGTCATCGTGACATCACCATTTAACTGTGACCATGACATGGATGCGGACACCCACAACAGAGCAGGGTCGCATGAGAACAAACACACACGCACACACACACACACACACACACACACGTTTTTCTTCAAATTAAACTTAGTTCATTTTCCGTTTTATGTCTTCTGCACCATTTCCCATAAAACTGACGCTAATTATTCAAATCCTGTTGAAAATCGGTCAAATCAATCATTCAGAAATGAATAAAAGGGCGATTACCAAGAGTGCAATAAACAAAATGACTAATGGATGGCTCCGGTTTATGACTAATGTGTAGCCTGAGGATACTTTTGTCTCCTTTTGATTGGATAAATATTTCATGCAGCGTCCTGACCTACAGCATGGATGTGACATTGAAAACATGTGGTGGTGAGAAATTGAACAAATTGCTGTTTGTCGTGATAGAAAACCATGTGATCAAGTACATCTGCAACAAAAATACTTCAAAAAAATGTAAAAGTGACATAATTAAAAAAAACACAGATAGATAGATAGATAGACAGACAGACAGACAGACAGACAGACAGACAGACAGACAGACAGACAGACAGACAGACAGACAGANGATAGATAGATAGATAGATAGATAGATAGATAGATAGATAGATAGATAGATAGATAGATAGATAGATAGATAGATAGCCATTTATGACTGAGATCAAATTAACTGTAACAGAAAAAGCTTAACAATTCATGTTTTATTTATTAATTAAAGCATGATTGTTTATTTTAATATGCGGTGAGATTGACATGTTTTATTTGAAAAAACTGATTATGGCAATTCTAAACAACCTTTCAAGCATAAAGACAATTGTTGATTATTCCAATAACTTGTTTATTCTCAAGATGTATACACTTTAGAAATGTGTATCATGAATATTTTACTTCCTAGAGTACTGTAGTTTACTTTAAAAATATGATTAATGTAATGCTAAATTTAAATACAGCGTTTAAAACAAGAAACAATCGAAATAACAAACGCAATAAAAATTTTTACAAATATATATACATTAACAGATGAGATATGTGTATTCTGAATGTTACAGAAAAACTGGAAGAAATGAAGTTTGCTGATTTTAGAGGAAAAGTCTCCTGAATTTATTTGATAAAAGCTTGGATTCTGCAACAAAACTACATGAATTATCTTCAATCTCTGAACTTTGCAGAGAGTATCCACTGTTCAATATTTCATCCATTACTGTATCTCAGAAAAGAATAGAAGCAAAACACCACAAAGAGAAAAAGAGACAATTTTCTATAAGAACGTTTTTTTGTGTGAAAGCACCGAATAGAAAACAATGGAGCCAGATATCATGGGTCTGTATGGATTGTAAGAGGGATTGGAGGGGGGGACAGTCAGGACAGTCAGTGAGAGCGGTCCAGTGGGGGTTATTGGCTGTAGCGACCCCTCCTACCCTACCTCAGGGGAGTCCTCCCTGGAAGTCCCAGGGGACTGAAGCTCGCTGCGGGGGCCCCATAGGCAGCAGACGAGAAGCACCGACTGGGCTGAAACTCACGATGTGGGCTTGAGACGGACAGATGGACTCAATGTGAGACCGCAGACGGGTGTCATCACCAGGTATCGCCGCCTTTGTGTTGGGGTTTGTACTTGTCAAACTACACGACGCAGTGGAACATGATGAGGGAGAGCCGCCTTAATTGGGTTAAAAAAATAATTCAATTGAAACCCTGGTTTGCCTCAGTCTGCCGGTGAGTGAACGACCCCGAAACTCAGCCAGGTGTTTTAAAAAGGTTTCCATGTCGGGGATATTACCTGGTTGGCAGTTTTCCGTGTCAGGTGGAGGAAAAAGAAGAGTTTGGCAAGACGAGTGTGTGGAGGACAAACGGGTGGATGCTGTTAGCGCCACCACCCTCACCCCCCCACCCCACCCCCCAATTCTCCTCCTCACCTCCTCATCTTCCTCACCCCTTTCCAACACCATCTTATTTTCCCCTCCTTCAATCTCACACACCCTCCCTCCATCCCTCTCTTCCACAGACGCGCACAGCCACACTACGTTCTACAAGAAATAATTGCTTTTGTCTGGAAGGAGTGCAGGGAGGAGGGAAAGGGGGCGCGCATGGCTCCCTTTGTGGAGAGAAGGGGGTCTTTGAAGGACAACTAGTCACTTCTCCCTTCCCTCATTTCTTCCTTTCTCCTCTTCTCCTACCTTTTCATTACTCCTCTCTCCCTCCTCTTCTTCATTGGACCTGCGGATGTCATCTGTCATGTGTGAAGCGGAGGGAGAAGGACAATAAAACCGGGTTGTCTTCTGCAGGGGATGAGGCATTTTTCATAATTAAGAGCACACCAGATTAGTGTGCCGCTCACATTTCTGGCAATTAGGTTGTCGGTTGATGACTGAGTGAACGGGGAACATGGCGATGAGAAGCAAATAACTCACTGCACGCATCCAATCTCAAGTTCAAGCAGGCCTAATCACCTGCAGATACTAAAACATGCAGCCCTGATGATGGAGGCATGGAGGGGGGAGGTGGAGGTAGCGGTGGTGGGGGGATTTCTCAGCCCCAACAGGAGCAAGAGCAAGATCGGGCTCATTCCTATTGATTTGCCCGTATTGACTGTGATGTTTAAAGTATAGATTTTTCTATTTAAAAATCTATATCGACAATAATCTGGTGTGTAAGCGCCCGGCGCTGACTGATGCTGGTCCGTAATTGACAAGCATGTAACACGTCGCTGCAGAGGAAGCGAGGACGTAGGGGAGCTATCCAGGGACGAAAGGGGCAGATAGTGATTTTACCTGGAACCCGGGAGCATCGTCAACGTTTATTCAAAATACAATCCTGGGGATTTTTCATGCACTTATCAGATTCATGCAGTTGACTCTAAAAAAATAAATGAAAGGGTTTTTTCAGCCAAGTTACTCATACCTGGAGTGCTGCTTCCTGTTTAGAACTGTATTAGGAAAACATGACATTTCAATATTATTTCTATATTTTCCAATTGCAACAAGGACTTTCAATTATTTCCCCCCCCTTTTCTCAGGATGTGGATCAGTAAAATCCATCTCACAAGGGATCATAAAACAGAAACCAAGTGGTAAAATGTGTTAAAGCCATGATATATTTAATGGACTACACTTGAAATATCATAGCCAACGAAATATTACATCCAATCAGTCCTTGGTGATTGTGATTTGCACATGCTGTTGTTGCATGGCAATGGTGATCTGATATATTATGCAATTGTTCCTGTCTTCTAGCATCAACCTGAAAGTCCACTTTGGTCCATTAAGAAGGGCTTAATGTGGTCAGGAGCAGAACAGGCCAAGATTGTTTGCAAATTTGATTTAGAGCCAGTTTTTTATCACCAACAACAGGAACACAAAAGTCCTGTTTGATTTGTCTCGGAGGTCAGAGCTCAGATCTGGGAATAACGTAGCAATGAGAACAACCGGTTCTAGCTCTGGAGCAGAAGCAGTTGGGTCTCCTAATTGTTGTGGTGCCAACTTAACAAAATGCTTTTTCTTTATTTTAGAAACTAAAGTGCTAGTTTACCGAGGCAACAGTTATTTGCTTGAAAAATCTGACTTCCAAGCACAAACAGACTGAAACACAATATTTAAAGTAAATTGTCTTTTTCTTCTTCTTCTTCTTTGTATGTTTTTAAGTAACCCCTTCAGACCAACAACTATAATAACTATGTCACACAAAATACTTTTTGGGTCAGTTTATTCCTCTGCTTCATAACTACACATTGCCATTAATTTCTTTCCCATTTCCTTAAAAAATAATAAATATATATTTTGTACCAATGTGGCCCACCTACACCTTCACGTGCTAGTATGTTTTTCTGTGATTTAAGTATTTTTTTATGAATTATAGAAATGCAAAACATTTAATTGCATTCCCCCAAAAAGATTTGATTACAGAACAACCAACACCACAACAATAGGAAAAGAAAACAGAATATTTTTAATGCAGAATTAGATAGTTTGTAAAGGGGGGCATTTACATTACTTTTGGTTACAAGTTCACAAAGAAAATAGTTATTTATCCATTGAATAAAGCAGCAACTATATGAAATGTGACAGCAAATAGCAAAAATAATGAAGCTAGCATAATTAAATTAATGCTATAATTTATCTCAGTATAACTCGAACTATTTTTCTGTTTTAAGTAAAAAAAATTATTCAAATTATGATCAATTTAAATTCTTTCAAATTTGATGTTCAAAAACCTTTAAGGTAAAAAATGACTGACGGATGTACAGTCTGTTTAAATGGTGAAGCAGTGTTGCCTTAGCAGTGAAGTTGACTTATGCTTTGTGAAACATAGCAGATGCTATTTGAAGGCAATCTTCAAGCTCACAAAGTGATACTTTATTAACCACTGATGTTTATCTATTCATTACTCCATTTATCATTTATGCTTTACATTTTGTCTTTTTCTACTTTCATTTACTTCAAGTAAACAAACTGTTTCACACCCATTTAATTGAACTATGGGAGAAACGTATTGTTCTTTTGCCTCAAACCACCACACAGCCATGGTGACGTCTCTATAATGCCTGTTGATGCATATGAAATGCAAACAAGCATCACATTTACACACATTTAGCTCATCTGAATGCTAAATATCTATAGTCAAATTCATTACATGTGCTATATGATGATTAGCTATCGCCACTCTGTTTTAAAGTTAAAACTCATTTCATTTTGTATGTAATTGTACATAAATTCAGGAAGTAAGTTTATTTTCCTATAGTTAACTTTCATAAGTTATGGTGACAAATACAGTAGTCATTAAGATGTTAAAATTCAATCTTTGCATGAAAAGTCTCATCTGGCTTTGTATTACACTATATTTACATATTTTTTTGTTCTGATTTCATCTTTTTATAAAATTTTGTCTACAAAGCAGCCTTACTGAATACAGAACTTTTGTGACCTCTGACCTTTCTGGTCAAAATTCTGAGTTTAGGTGGCATTTGTTCCATTTTCTATTGGAAACTAGAGAAAATTTGTCTGCGAAGTTTGAATAGAGCTCATTATAAAATCCCTTTAAGTAGCCCAAATCTTTATTACATGTATTGTATTTAACCTCCATAGAGTCATGTTTTCCAACAGTGCAATAAATTATCTGTATCAGATAGTTGGACCCTCATGGTAACTCAGCTTTGGGTCACTTCATTTCTTTTTCATACAAAACCTCCATCCATCCATCCATCCATCCATCCATCCATCCATCCATCCATCCATCCATCCATCCATCCATCCATCCATCCATNNNNATCCATCCATCCATCCATCCATCCATCCATCCATCCATCCATCCATCCATCCATTTTCTTTACACCCTTGTCCCTAGTGGGTCGGGAGTTGCTGGTGCCTATCTCCAGCTGCGTTCAGGGCGAGAGGCGGGTTCACCCTGAACAGGTTGCCAGTCTGTCGCAGGGCAACACAGAGACAAACAGGACAAACAACCATGCACACACACACTCACACCTAGGGAGAATTTAGGGAGACCAATTAACCTGACAGTCATGTTTTTGGACTGTGGGAGGAAGCCAGAGCACCCGGAGAGAACCTACGCATGCACAGGGAGAACATGCAAACTCCATGCAGAAAGACCCCTTGGCCGGGAATCGAACCCAGAACCTTTTTGCTGCAAGGCAACAGTGCTACCAATTGCGCCACTGTGCAGCCACCTACAGACCTAAATAATCATAAGCATACTCAGATGGCGTGTAATGTAATTTAATTATGACTTTATTTTCTGAAAACCTTTTAAAAAACACTTTATTTTGGTTGTGACTCATCAAATACGACCCGAGATCAAAACAAAAATAGATGAGTGATTTCGTATTTCTTTCCCTACAGAGTTTAAGTAGAAAATAGGAAATAATTTTACATGTTTAGCCCTCAACCGATATAAAGGATAAATTTATAGAATAAAATGCAATGCAGCTCTGCACAAAGCATGCAAGCTAATCTTGCTTTTCTCAGCAGCAACCAGGGGGTTTCTACTCCACCCATAGGCACGCGGCCCCCCATTGACCACTCATGAATCAAGCAATAGAAAACCTCTTCATGGCCCAGCTGACCATATTTTCTATATTCTTCTATATCTTCTATATTTCTATCTGGTGCTCTTTGCCCTTTCAATGCATCCCTGGGCAACCTGGTACCTGCTTGCACCTCTATCAGAAGTCACTTGCTCACTGGGGTGGGGCAGCTTAATTCGCTTATTCCTTGGGCCGGCTCTGTACAGGAGCAGCGTGATAACTTCATTATGAGCAAGCCTTGCATCCTGACGGATATCGACTGTATACGCGCCTCTTATGGGGACTTTTGTCCCTTCTCAAGGAGTCCAAACAGTAATGCACTGATCAACGCTGGCATCATTATAGTCGGTATTATTAAGAGGAGGTGGTGTTGGTGGAAGGTGGTGGTGGTGGGGGGTGATGGTGGCGGTGCAAAAAAAAAAAAAAAATCAATACAGGATACCTTTTGCAGCGGTAGTGAAAACGAGAGAGAGGTGGGAAAGGAGGGGCGGTGGTGTGGTGCTTAGGCGGGTGTAGGAGGCAGGAGGAGGGAGGGATTGAAGGAGGGAGGAGGGGAGGTGCGGAGGTTGGGGGTGGTGATGTGTGAGTAGTAGCGGCTCCTCTCTCGCCTCAACGTTGCGGCCAGCCTGGTGGCAGATCGCTACAGTCCTGGAGGGGAGCCGGGTCGAGTGAGCTATCTGGGGGTTCCCAAATTATAACGGGAGGGGGACAAAAAGAGACAGGCAAAAATCAAAAAAGAGAGAAAGAAAGACAAAAAAAACAAAACAAAAAAACAAACAAAAAGCAAAGACACACAGGCGGATGGACGGAGATATAGGCAAGTGTTCCGATAAGACGCGGCACCATGGTCGTATTCTAGAATAGCAACGCCGTCTTGTGTTTTTATCTATTTTTTTGTTTCTTTTCTGTTCGTGGGGATTTCCGTTTTTAGTATTTATTTATTTAGATGTTTATTTATTTATCTATCGATTGATTGCGTTTTAATTACTGCCTTGTGACAGAGAGTGAAGGAGGAGGAGCGTCAGAGCCATGCGCGCTCGCTGCTGTGTTCTCTGACTCTTGTTTGTTTGTGCCCCCTTTTATTTACCATTTGTTTATACCTATTTATTATTAGATTTAGAAAAAAAAAAAAAAAAAGAAAGAAAGAAAAACGCTTAAACCGAGCTGTGTTGAATGCGCGATCCGGCGCGTTTGCGCGCATTGTATGAATGTAGACGACTAAGGAGCAGCTAAAGACCAAATATATATACCATAGCCCCACAAAATGCATACATCTTAACAACTCTGCGTGTCTTTTCTTGTCCTGCCTTTGTGTTATCTCCGATGGTGTTGTTCTAAGCTGCAAAAGCGAATACCAAAGCGGCGACGCCACAGGAATAGGCTCAGCGACTGTTCTCATGCCTTCTTCACACCTACAGGAACTGCTGAGGAGTGAGAGGGTAAAATAAGCTCCGGGGCCTCTATGTTTACTCAAGGAGAAAGCTTTAACAGAGCAAAGGCAGTAGAAGAAAGGCGCAGGTGCATCAGCTTTTATTCTAAGCTTTAATTCTAAGGGAACTTTTCACGTAGCTGCAGAAGTCGAGCTCCCCTCTTCCCCGTCTGCGTGTTAGTTACTCAAGGGACCACCCTGCGTCTATATAAATATATATCTATATATATAAATGCTCTATGCACACTTAGGCTACACCAAAACTCTAATGCATCACACGTGTACATAAAAAAGTGCGCAGCCGAGGCTACATGTGCACACATCTAACCGCGAATGTTGTGAGCTCTACAAACCAAATATTCCCCCAAAGCTGTCTGCTAGAGAAGAGCCAGAAGCATCAGAGGAGGACAGAGCTTGTCACCCAGCTTGTGTCAGATTATTTGCATCCAAACGAGAAGCAGGAGGAAGAAGAAGATCATGTTTGTTCCCTTGCCGGTGCCGTTCGTCTTTCAGAGAACTGCCCCTGACCTCAGCGCCTGGCGTCTCAAGTCCCCTCTGGCTCTCCGCTCCAACTCCGGTAAGACATTTTTTTTATTATTTGTATTTATTTTTACTGTATTGTTTTATCTTCCCTCCTCATCCTCCTTGTCCTACACCTCCTCCATGTCGGCCAGCCTTGCAGACCCGCCCCGATGCGCTTTCAGAGCTGGAAGAGCTGTCGGCGCACACACACCCACTTTACACACTCACTTCCCCCGGTCTCCTCTTTTTTTCTAACCAGATTCCTGTGCACCTTTTGTTTGAATCGGAATTAATTTATCCGTGCATTAAGATAAAAAAAAATATATAGCGATATATATCCTCGTATTCGCTGTCCAGTCCGATGCGCCTTTACTCCATCCACCCCCTGCGTGTGATGTTTTATTTCCTCTCCGCCTCTGTGCTCCTTTCTCCGGGTATTTCGCTCTCCAGCCTCCGCTCCCCGTCCTTCCCCTCTCCTCCGCTGCCTGCGCCTGAGCCTCAGCCTCCGACTCTCCCCAACTAGACTCTCGGCAGGCAGGGAATATTCATGCCAACTTATCGATCCTGCGGAGATCGATTCCGGGGCCGGTGGAAGAAGTGAGAGGGGGAGACAGAAGGAGAGAGCAAGGTGTACGGAGAAGTGAAACCATGCTGAAGGAGAAGAGAATTACACCCTTTTATTCCTTTATTTATTTTTTTTAAAATTGTATGCATGAGCTTCATTCAAAAACATAATCTGTAGGGGAATCACAGACTTGTATTTATTATTGTTTATTGAGGCGCATGAATGCTCCCATCTTGGCAAAAATCTCCACTTGTAGTGACTGACTGCGTCTCTTTCAGTCCCATGGCTTGGCTACTGCGCGGTTGGGAGCGGAGGGAGTGTGGAGTCAGGGAGGAAGAGGAGAGGGGGAGAAGGGGGGATGAAGCAGTGGCGCTGTCTGTGTTTTATCTGCGCTCATGTGGAAGAAAAGGGACGCATGTTGGGAGCGTCCAGACCGGCCCCAGTGTATCAGTGCTGCTGTCAGAGGACTCTGAGCGAAGTCCAGCCTGGTCTGATTCTACGCATGCAACAGCTTCCTCTTTCTGTCTCGTTTGTTTTCGAATAAAAAGCAAAATAGTTTAGCAAAGTGTTGTAATAGTAGATCTCCATAGCTTGGGAAGATGGCCTGAGGTATAAGCAAACTTTGAACCTGCATAGTTGCACAAATGCGCAAGTTTTATGCAGTTGCATGAAACTTAAATTATACTACCAAAAGTTTTATTTAATTAAGTAATTTATTTTAAAAGTGAAACTAAAGTTACAAAACCTGACTACACAGTGTGTTGCATTCATTTCGATGATTTTGGTTTACAGAAAATGGCGCCTCTCCTCAAGGAGAGTACTCCACAAAACGCTGCTGCTGCTAAAAAAAAAAAGCTAAATGTTCTCAGAGCGCTGTATCCTAGCATGTTCATGGAAAGTTAAGTGGAAGGAAAACGCGTTGTAGAAAAAGATGGACAATTAATTTGAGATTGCCATTAGTTGTAAGATGTAACCATCTAAACAGCAATACAAGCCAGAAATACATTCCTGTGTGTCATCAATCTCGAAATTCACTTTTTGAAAACTCTTTAATGATATTTTAAATTATTAAGATGCATGTTGCCTTTGTGCACTGATTTAAATTAGCTTTTAAAGGGACAGTTCAAAATTTTGGAAGTGAGGTTCTACTAAAAGACTAATATTTTACCTTCAATGTGGTATTGCACACCTTCATTAAGTATAATGTAGGGGACCACATATGTGTTGTTATGTGCATCCTTGCTGCAGGTAGTAATCCAGTGTTATTTGTAATTGTTTTAGACATGAATAACAATTCTTTCCATTTCATGCATTCAAACACTAAATTACCCTTTTCACAAATACAGGTGTTACAGTACATATAGTAAATATAAATTATATATTAAATAGATGCAACTTTTAGGATATTTTTATGCATGGCAGCCATCTTGGATGCTGAATGTGGGACTTCTTGGCAACTTCCAGCTTCACTAGTTGCAATTCTGGTTTCAGAGGGAAGTTCTTGTTTTGTTTTGTACTTGGAACCCAAAAATTTAAATTTCCGCTTTAGAGAGACGATGCCCCATAAATCCAGACTACTTGGACCCTGAGGCTGAAGAGGAAGATTTTTTTTTTTCTCAACTAATGTGGGAAAAAAGTAATGAACTATCTCTTTAATGGCACAACCAAAAAAAGCCGTCCCAAATTCCTTGTATCGCTTTTAGAAATCTGCTTTGACTCATTTGATTTTGGAGACAGCCAGTTTCACCTCTCGCTGCAACTGCAACCAAGACAAAGGACAAGTGATGGAGATAAAGAGAGAAAAAAATGTGCAGAGACGAGAATGACCTGTTACCTGCCATTTCTCCAGAGATGTACACAAAGAGGAGAAGGGACAGATGTTGGAAGGAGGGTGAGGCAAAGGGACCCGCGGGGAGGAGTTTTTGTGCTCCAAGTGTTGAAAAATGGCAAATGTCAGAATGAGATACAAAAAAAATGTGGAAGGAGAGAGAGAGAGAAAAGGAGAGAATCACGTGAAAGTGAGTCAGATGACAAAGTGAAAAACGAGGAAGGTGAGGAAAACTCAGTTTGAGCTGGAGAGGTGAGGATAAACCACAGATGAGCCATTATGTTGCAGCGTCCCGGGCCGTGGCCTTGCATCTGAATAAGCAGACAAACGGATGGGGAAGTTTGCGCAGGCAGCTGGGCTCCTTGGACAAGGGGGATGACTTTGATTCACAATGCTATGCTGATTTTATTCTGTTTAGATAAAGCAGAACGGCGCAATGTCCCTCTTGAAAAATGCAGGGTTTGTTGCTGCAAGGGTGCTGGGTCGATTCACAAACCCCGGAGCGAAACGAGACTGGGAACATGAGGAAACAAGATGGAAGCAAGGATGTTTGGCAACAAATTAATACTGAAACCAACTAAACAGTAAATGTTTAACATTTGAGCTTTAATGCTTCATAGCCTTTTCTCTGTAAACGTATTTTTGCCACCAACGTTCTCATATCTTGTCATGGTACTACCACAGACTTTAATGTGTTTGGCCGAAAACAATTTGTAGAAAAGTGGAAGGAAAAAGAGATATATGTGATTTTTACTAATAAAAATTACAAAAGTATGTCAAGGATATGGATTCAACCGCTTTTACTCTAATACCCCCTAAAGTAATGAAACCTGCTGGCTTCAGAAGTCAACTTGTTGGTAAACTGAGTCAAAATGTGTGCAATTTAATCTCAATAGGAATCCAGCCGTTCTGTGAAGGCTTCAGATGTGGAAAACTGATGTTTGCAGACACTCTGTGAGCTCTTTGCAAAGAGAAAGAGTTTTAAAAAGCTTCAGTCCAAGCAGATAGCAACAAACTCCAAAGCTGTTACTGCATTAAAAGGGAGTTTGACAAAGTGTTGATTCAAAATGGCTAAATACGAATGCAGGCCACACATATTTGATTTTTATTCATAAAACATAAATGTGCTTCACTTTCCTTCCACTGCAAAATGATGCTCTACTTTGTGTTTGTCTCTCCACATCAAATCTCAGTGAAATACATTAAAGTTTGTGATTGTGACGTCACAAAGTGTGAAAAAGTTCAAGAGGATGGCAACACTTTTGCAAGGCCGACAGATTTCCAGTGTAGTCGGTGGGCTTTTGACTTGAGCTCTCGGTTAACTTGTCTCTTTGACTGGTGGCAGCTACTTGACTCCTTTGCGTCAGAGCTTTGTGCGGGGTCAGAGGTCACAGCGGCAGTGTTAGACTCAGCCCCACCTGACCCTGCTCTGCCCCCCTGTGTGTTCATTCTCTTTTATGTTACAACAGGCCTCGAGCACTCATGCACAACCCCTGTGGGGGCTCTCTCTCTCTCACACGCACACACACACACACACACATGCCAACAGACACCCACACACATGGTCATGAAACAGACAAGCCATCACATACAGTAGCATAAAACAAGCGTGTTAGACCCTTTTCCACCTGGATGGCGAGCTGCTGTAACCCATCCAGGTTTTGTTCTATTTTTAATGGCACCGTGTCTGTGAAAGGTACAGGTCAGTGGCATCGCTGTGTGAACTACCTGTGTGTAAGTAGTAAAGTGGTTTGTAGAGCCATCAGCATTAACCGGCGTATGAAAGTTTAATGGGACATAGAGGAGAAACCGGTGAGTTTCCCGCACAGTGCTGGGCTTGCTGGGATATGATATGATGGGGCCAAAAACTGCATTTTTCCTCACACACTCATAGATTCAGTTCATCTTCACTATGCACTCTCTGTCACACACCATTAGCCACTGTTTCCTACAAGACTGACTCTCTTTCACGCATGCAAGCGCTTACACTTACAAATGGGTTTCAAATTTCCGATTTAAGATGCTGTTTTTTCTTTTTTTGCTATATTTCTTGTTCTGCTTTTATCATTTAGTGACATTTGGAGACATTTTTACTGTGCAGCTCCTCCAACGTTTTCATTCGTATGACAAATTAAAAAGGTGACCTGAATCCTGTATAGACCAGGATTTTCCTGAGTGATCCAAATTTCCGGGGTTTTGTTTAGTTTTTTTTTTCTTTTTTTTGATTCAGTTTTTTTTTCCCTGAAAGCCATAAATGCTGATATGAAATCAACACATTTCCATTTACGCTCATCAGATTTTTGCTGTAGAAGTCTGAGCTCCACATTTCGTTATGCAGAAATTTGCCTCAGAGTCTTTTAATATTTTGAAATTCTTTTGAGCCATGTTTCTCTAGGCTTTCCAAAGCCAAACTCTGGCCCCTTTGGGACCTTGCATCCAAACTCAGGTCATATTTCTACTCATATAAGATGATTTTTCCAGAGGCAACAGTCAGGCTTTTACACACTCATACTGATTTCTGCTTGATTAGGGCTTTCTCTGGGGGTTTTTAAGGGCAGTGACACATAAAATAGACAAAATTATCAAAATTGCAAATAAATGCCCTCTTTTTGTATCAAAACTGAAACAGTGTATTTTTGAATGATTGGATCTCTTGGTTTAAATGGATTCCCCATTTTTCCACCAATCAGAGCTAATCAGTGAAAACTGATGAATTCCAATCTCTGGTTGGTTGATTGGTGCATCTCATTCTTCAACACTTCAACTCCTTCTTTTGCTCATGTTTTTTGTTCCTTCATTTATTTACTTGGAACATGATGTAAGGTCATGCATGTATCTACTTTGTGTGTGTGTGTGTTTAATGAAGAGGGAATAAATGTGCACAAGTATGAACACGTGTGCAAACTGGTGTGTGCAGGTATAGATTGGCTTGTGGAGGGGGAGCGTGCAAGTCGCAGTGTTAACATGATTGCAAATGACAAAATGTCAACCTGGGTTTGTTAGCAACATAATGGGGAATCAATAGACACGAGAAAGATGTCAATACTACATGCTTTATTGCATTAAGCTACCTCTCTCCTCTTCTGTGGCTCTCTCCCTCCCTCTCCTCTTCTTTTCACATTTCTTTCCCACTCTCTGCTCTCTGTCACAACCCGAATCCCTCTCACTCCCTCCGCTCCGCTCTGCTCTCCCTGTGGTAGTAGAATTAGATTGCAGTTTATGAGGCAGCCGCGGAGTCCTGAATGTAGCACACTTATGTCAGGATGCTTCAGCAGCTAATGGGCTATCAGTTGGTCTATATTAGTTTGACAATGTGACAAGACCCAAGGAACGCCGGAGGCGGGGTGGTTTATGTTTAGCTGATGTGGAATGACTTAGCCATGGAAGTCAAGATTGGATTTAATTTTAAAATCGGCGTATGGCAATATGAGCATGTAATCATACCCGCTCTAATTACAGCGACTTCATGCTCCTAAAATACTCACTGGGAGTTAAACCTGTTATGTGGTTCTGCAATAATCCACACAGATTCAGTCTGAGACTGTATATAATGACACCATTAGTGAAGATGTCTTATTTGTGTTGGAGCACAGTTAATCCTATTAACTGTTCACCTCTTATTGGATTTGCACAGGTGTGCACATACAGCAGTAGGGCAGTAAATACATATGTACAAAATTCTGGGTAATTGTGTGTTTGGTGGTTGACACTAATATAGTATTAATGCTCATTAGCAGCATTAGTAGTATTGAATTTCCCTTAAGAGCCACAGGGATCAAGATGCATACATATAAGGAGCATCTTAATATGCATTTTTGTCATGTTACAACTACAAACTTCAGTTTATTTTATCAGAATTTTGTGTGCTAAATCAATACAAAGTAAATGTAAAGAAAATGACCAGTCTTAAGTTGTAAATTGTCTTAAAAGGTTTGTGTGGCTCTTATTTGCAGTATTCAGAAAGTAAGTGGGCAGAGAACGAAGAGAGTAAATGCAGCAAAAGTCCCAAAGTTTGGAATCAAACTCTGGATTGCTGCTTCAAAGTTCAATATGAGGGTCTCACTCTACCTCTACACAACACAGTAGTGGCAGCATGATGATGTGGTAATGACCTTTTCAGCCTGAACAGGAAAGCTGGTAATAGTTGATGGGGAGATGATACAGATTAATCCTGGAAGAAAACCTGTCAGAGGCAGTGAAAGACTTGATAGGTGGAGGTTCTCCGTTCTACAGGACAACAACACTAAACATACAGCAAGAGCTACATCAGTTTAAAGGATATTCATGTTTCTGAATGGTAAAGTCAAAGTCCAGATTAGAACTGATGTTCACAAATTATCTTCAACCATTCTGACCAAGCGTGCCTAACTTTGCGGTAAGGAACATGTAAAAAAAAAAAAAAAAGTCAGTCATTTGGAGTTTAAAGAGAGTAAAATGTAGTCATATGAAGATTTGATTTGGCAGTGGAGAGAGTCAAGCAACACATTTTCAGATTTTTACTTTACTTAAAAAATTAATTGGAAATTACGCGTCCTTGATCCCTCAAAACATTATGTACTACTTTGTGCTGGTCTATAAACTCCCAATTAAATCCATTGAATTTTGTGGTTGTAACATGATAAAAGGTGAAAAAGTTCAAGTGATGTGAAGACGTTTGCAGTGCGAAGGGAAAGTGACCTTTACAGCCATGCTTTAAATGTCCATACCTCCACAAAGACACTTTGAAGCATACGCAGCTGGACGTCATTAAAAAAATATCACTCACCGACCTCCATGAGTTGCATCCACAGCCTGATTAGCTCTGAATTTGTTTATTGAATCGCTGCAGATGCATTTTGTGGTGTTGGTCGGTGTGTGTCTGGTGAAATAAAGCCCAACGTTATCCCCAACCAGGAGCTGGATGAGCAGGGCACTTAATCACACCCCGAGACCTTAATCAGCTGAAGAACACACACATACACACCAGGATGGAAGAAGAGTGTGTGGTATGTGGTGAGGTGTGTGCAGTGCAGTTAATCAACACATCAGTAGGACTAAACACATACAAACCTCCTGACTCCATTCTAGATATTGATTTATACTCCTTTCTCTGGTTCTTGCTCCCATTCCTCCTCTCTCTCTCTCTTCCTCTCTCTCTCATTCTCTGTCTATCTCTCTCTCTCTTTCTCTCAGAGCGTCTCTCTTCGGCTGAGTTTGGATGCTTGGTCAGAGGTAGAAGCTCTGTTATCAGGGATTGAGTGGACGTCTCAACAGGCTGCCAATCACAAACCTCAAACTATCAGGAAGTCACAGTATGACTGGGATCAGGCTGTTTCTAATACTTTATTAACTTATTAAAGATATTATTTCCACACAGTTTACTCCTGATCTCCTCCCTGGGAGGTTGGGGCCAAATTCCATGCATAATATAAAATTTCAGTTTCATAATATGGAACTGAAATTATTCAAAATAGAGCAGCTTGCATTGTGTTTTGTTATCAACACTCTACAAGTGTTAGAAGACTGTGTGATATGTTGGGTAGATTAAACTACTCACTACTCGCGCTGAACACCTGTGATTTCATTTCAAAATATATCACTTAGCCAAAATACACATTTTCACTTTACTAGGCATACTATTAAACAGAAATGCATTTTTCCAAAAGTTAGAACTAATGTACAGTTCTGGCCTGTGTTGTGGAATGCCAGCATATGTTATATTTAATGATAGTAAAAAAATATTAAAGGACAAATATTTTAGTGTTCTGCAGACAATGTAAGTTCCTGGTTGTGAGTTGGATATATTGCACAGTTAATTATGCATTTAATCTATATTGTGTATGTACCATATATATAGTTGTGTGTACTACTTTCCTCCTCTTACTCATACATAAGAGTGAAATTTCATGCATATTTTTCATGCACATTGTGCAACATCTGCAAAGATGACTGATTTACAGACTACCAATTGTGTTTCCACCGACCGTTGTCTTCTTTTGTTGTTGATTGCTACGGGCTGTCACCTCTGCCACCTGGCTCATGGGCCTGTACATTTAGATAATAAAAAAGACCAATAAAACCCAGGGGTTTGATTGGGTGTCTCCCTTTTAGCCCATCGGAGCAGGAGGCCTAAATCAAAGCCCCTTCTCGCCCATTTCATTTAGCTGATAAGATTTATGGTAATGAAGAGGTTCTAATAACCTCCAGGGTTCCATCGCATGTCTGAAGGACATGCGATGTCTGAAGGCGGATGAGAGTGCTCAGCATTTGGGGTTTTCAAACCGGCGGTGAACGTGTCTTCCAGAAGCTATGTCACATCACTACAAATGCATACACATTCACACACATCCACAGGCAGCAGAGACCCCCCCCCCACTCCCCTAAAAAAATAAAAAAGAATAGAAAAGCACTGCAGCCCTTTGAGAGAGCTGAATGCATGTTTAATCTCCATTCTCTCTTTTTTCTTCTCAGCGTTTTCCCCGCTCCTGATCCCCTCTATCCTTCCTGCTCTCTGTCCTTCTCTCAGCAGGAGCATTCTGTTCTGAAATTAATCTGTTGTACTTCACCACCTCTTCTGCTTCTCATTTCCCTCCCTTGTGCAGCTTCTCTCACTCAAGTCTTTCTTCAAAAAGTGCATAAACTTTTTTTTTCACTGCAGCTGCAAAAACGTGACAGTATTTACCAATTATTTGTCTGTTTTTAATCCATATAACAGCCTTTGTTGCCTTGCAAAAATATTCACATTCTTTAACTTTTAAAATTGTGTAACTTTATAACTACAAACTTCATCAGCCTTTAACGTCTAATAAAACTTCAATGTGTTTTATTAGAAGTTAATATGATAGTTCATAGCTGGAATAAATCTGGAAGAAAATGGAACCAAACGTACTGAGCCTCTGTGAACATTAGGTTTCAAGTTTTGCCTTTGTTGGAGTTTGGGTTCAGACTTTGACTGGGCCATTCTAACACATGAATATGATTTCATGCCAGTGTCTCTCTGGCTTGTGGGTAATTTTTCTGTTTGAAGGTGAACCTCTGGCCTAGCCTCAAGTCTTTTTCAACCTCTAAAGCCTGGTTGATTTCTATACCGATTTTTGGCCCGATCTTCGTCTTCTTCCAGTCTAAAGGTCGCTCCGATTATCGTGATGGCTCTTAAGATAATCTTGGGAGATATTCCTGCTCTGTGTGATGTCTTAGGAGTGATCTGGTTTGCTCGGAAGGATGTCTGGACCGCTACGACCTCAAATCGGGGATATTGAACATGTCGGATTGTCTTGGTCTGATATTTCGGAGTGAGTTGTTCCCAGTGGAAAAACGAGGACGCAGCCTCTTGAATGTGACCTGTAGCCAGTCAGAAAGTGAAGTGACAGAAAGATGGAGGGGAATCCAAAATACATGATAATAACTAAACTCTCACCTATCAAAAAACTATAACTTCTTCAACTAACACCGTTTATTTTTGAGTTATTGTTTCTCTTTTAAAAATAATCCACAAACTATCTCCTTTGCTTCTTCCTCATCGGCCTTGTTTACTCATTCTGAGCTATCGTTTTGTATTGAGAGGTTTTGTGAGATTTTCTTTCTGGCAGCTGAAATATTTGTGAGTGAAATCTGCTTGTGTCAATTATATCTATGATTTGTTTTCGTCGTGTGTGGAGACTCTGTGGTTTGGAAAATCAATGAAAAATGTTAAAATCTTGCCTTTTTAACCAGGAGGAACAGTTTTTCTTCCAGGATTACTTTATGTTTACATAATGATCAGCTTCTCTGTCTCTTGTGAAGAAACGCATCCCTGCATTATGATGCTGCCACCACTGTGTTTTAAAGAGGCAGTAGTGTTTTCAGGGTAATCAAAGCATCTTCTTGTATGGTTGGCAAAGATAACTTTTTAGAATCTTCACATCTGAATATTCTGGTTACTATTTATATATTCAAACCACATTTTTCAGATTTTTATTTGACCAACCCGTAACTTAAAATCTAGATTCTGTCTAAATAAAAATGTTACACTTTGCCCACCATCTTAATACGCTTGTGGTATTAACTGGTTGTCCGGAAATATTAGCGAGTGTAGAAAAGAGGGGAGGTATCTTAGGATGTTAGAGGGAGGCACAAACCCCTCCCTCCTCTGTACAAGGGTTGCACCCCTCTGTCCCTTTGTCTGCTTGTAAAAAAAAAGAAAAACAAGGGGGGATGAGGTTGGAGGCGCAGAGCGGGGGTGCCGGGGGAGTGACTAAGTGACCCCTCTCTCCCTTCTCTTTTGACGTGTCCATGTTCTGTCCATTTTGTCCCTCTCCCTCCCTTTCATCCTGTTTCGTTCCCCCAGTTTTCAGCCTGGTTAAGTCGGCCTGGCGTGTCCTGGCCCTCTCTCCCTCACGCTGTCCTCACATCTTCTTGGGAGTGGAGGGGGTGGGGGACAGCAACCTTGTTGCCAAAGTGTCTCTAGGACACATTAAGGCCCATAAAAGCCTAGTCTGCCGTCGCACTCTTAACCACCAGTCAGAGGTAGTGTGCAAAAGTGACTTTAAATGAGTCTGTGATTACCTTGGAACATGGGCACATGCTGAAGTGGCCAAGAGAGTGTGAGACAAGGCCAAAGCATCGTGGAAAGAGACGGAAAGTGCATTTCTCTGCTTTGTTTCTTGAATCCCGTTCGGAAGATTGAACAGGAATTAATATTGGTTTCCGCCATAGCTAAGAGCTAAAAAGGCCAGCTAAGTGGAAGAAGCAGTGATGGGCCTAAAATCTCCCTCCCCCACATTGCAACCTGCTTGTCCCTTCCTTCCCCTTCACCCCATCCTCCTAATTGGCCACATGCTGCCATGAGTGACAAGTGTAATCATCAGTCAAATTATGATGCGAAGAGGAGGAGGAGGAGGAAGGTGGAGGTGGAAGAGAGGAGCAACAGAAGGAGGTTGGGGGGCAGGAGGAGGCGATATGAGTGGGGGGTGAGTTTGAAAGGATGCGCTTTGATCAGAGGCAGAGAGGGGGCGAGTGGGCAAACTGACAGAGCAACATGGAAACCTGCTGTCCACACACCTGCTGCTTCAGAGATGGGCAGCATTAGCACCCTCAGGACCTCACAGTGGAACAAACAGCACAGGAAAAATCCACAGCAGCAGATAAGGAGAACACAGTTCATGTTAAATAGAGTTTAAATTGTAATTTATTAGTATTTACAAAATGCACCCAGAGTTTGCACTTGTCAGTCTTGTCAGTCTGGATTTTTTTCTATGCATTTGTATTGGTATATCTTGTCTGTTCTTCATATTTTGTCATTTCGTTTTTGTTTGTAACACAGTTTTTGTTATTTTACCACAAATGACATTGCAAAAAGTTACATTCCGACCTCAAAGTTTCCCAAAAACTCCAAATCCTCTCACAATAACTGTTGCCAATCCTACACCCCATCATCTCCACTCACCGCCAGATGCGTAATGATCCTAGTCATTACAACAGTTTTAACAAAAATGAATAAATAAGAGAAAATAAAGAAGGAAAATAACCTTAAAAAATAAAGATAAAATCACATAAACCCCTGATGACACATCCAACATTCAATCTGATGCCCTTTTTTAGGAGCTTATATGAAAAAATAGCAATTACAATTAACACTTAGAACTTCCTGATTTCCAACATCCAATTTTGAACTGTTAATGTTTTAGCATCATCAACTTCAGCTGAACACGATCAGAGCAACAAATGTTCTGAAAGTCTTCAGTCAGAGGCTTCTTCAAATTCACTTCAATACTGACTGCTACATGCTTTCTGCCAATGGCCATCACTAATTATTATAACTCTGAAGAATTTGAAGTAATGCGTTACAACAGTATTTAATTTCCCTTTGGGAGAAATGAAGTATTTTCGAGGTTGAATTTGAACCAGTGTTTCATTGAAAGATCACGTGGTGGACGCCACATCTTGACCACTAATTGCTTTTCGCAGTTAGACCAGCCAGCCCTAATTTGTGGGTGTTTGCTACCACTGAAAAGCTGGAGTAAAACTCTGAGACAAATGTAACAATTTGACAATAAACCAGATTTAGATTTCGAAACACTCCGGCTTGCGGCACCAGCTCGGTCTTTGTTTTCCTGCTCCGCTACGTCAGGCCATGTAGATGTTACATTTTTGCTTTAGCTGGTCACTGAGAGCAGATGTTGGCTTTCCAGCCGGCTAACGAGGTTTAGAGTAATTAGAAGTGCTGATGAGGCGCTTTGATTCTCTGGCTGTGGCGGCCGCCTCATTAGCGGCTAGCTGTGGCTAGCGCTGCAGCAGTCACATCCTATTAGGCGGCTCAATGTACTCTGTGAATTAAGAGCAAGAGATTAAGAGGAGATGAAAATGGCCAATGTACACACACACAAATACATATGCACACACGCACACATGGAGACAGATGACTCAGAGTGTTTTGAAAAGATCAGCAAAGTTCACATCTGCTCACTCCTGTAATGAGATTGGAACCAAAAGCAAAACTCACAAACTGTTCAGCTTTCCAGTCTCAAAATAACAGAAGGAAGCAACTTGTGACCCCAACTACCAGTTGAGCCTGCAAACTTTACTACTCAATTAAATTGGAACACAAGCTGCAAATACGTTGTCACATTTGCATTATTTTCTCAGTTTTTCTCACTAAAACAAGTAAACTGCCAAGTAACCAAATAGCAGAGGTGTAAATAAATCCTGAAACAATTCTCACTGAATTAAATAAATCTGTCTTATGGATTCATATCCTTTATTGCATTTTGAAATCAGTTTCATTGCTTAGTCATATTGTTACACTGTCAAGCTAGTTAAGTTAAAGTTGTTGTTTTGGCATTTCTATTGGCCTTGTTTGTAAAAAAAATAAATAAATAATGTATAGAAACTATATGTTGTGAGAAAATATTTTATCTGTTTATTTTCATTTTATTAAAGAAAGATGTTAAAAATTATTTGTACCTTTCTGAATAATGACTGGCTAATTTTGTCCATAATCTTTTAATTTTAACATTAATATCTGTGTTGTCACTCCTACTGATGGGACATGTTTGTGTGCTTTTTATGAGAACAGCAAATAGATTGTAGATGCATATTTATGTTTTCAAAAATGGTGTAATTTTTTTATAATTATGATTTGACAAATATTACACTATTTATGCTCTAATGCCTGCAACACACCAGCAGGTCAACATTAGACAAATACAAATTCAGAGGAATAAGCTCCTGATTCTTGGGAACTCTGGCTAAGCAAGAGATTGTCCTAAAGCAGAGTTTACCTTATGTTTTATCTTTTTTTTTTTACCCTTTTTTCTGAGTCATCAACATCTTCAGCTTATAATTGAAGTTTAATGGAAACAGAATCTGGACACAGTAATACCAGTGTAGAATAGATGACATAAAATTACTACATTTTTGAGTTTCCTAGCATGAAAATTAAAGATTAGTAATGGGCCAAATGGGCTTCTAAGTCATATTCTCCAAATATCCAGTTCACATGTATTGAAAAACATCCTCTTTGATGAGCACTTTTTTTTAATATCACCAGTTTTTCTTCACCAAAGCCTCTTTTTGCGCTTTTAAAATTTTGTTTTTGAAAATAATCTGGGCTAACATTGGTAGGACTTCTGATTAATGTGCTTGTTTTTCATACAAAAAAGAAGTACTGAAAAACAGTCTTACTTTTTCTTAGATTTTAAAACTGTTTCCTTCAAATTACAGAAGGAAACAAAAAGACAACCTTGAAAACGCATCTCCCGATAGTCATCACTGCTCGTCATCAGCGCCCTCCTCTCCATGGTTCCCTTCCTCTCCTTTCTGTCTCTTGTCGTCTTTTGTGTGATGGAGTGATTATTGAGGACGTGGCTCCTGTGTTTAACACTGGTTGATGAAGTCTGCCTTTGTCTGTCTGCGCTAACCTGTCGCAACCGGGACATCGCTTATAGCAAAATCAATACACAGAGTAGAAGAGAGAGGCCAGGCGAGGGAGATATGGAGGAAAAAGAAAAGGTTGGAGATGATGGGTGGGAAGACGGGGCTTTTTTTAGTGTGTGTGTGTGTTGGAGGTAGATAAATGCTGCTATCAGATGGACAACTGTAAGCAGATTTAGAACTGGAAAAGGGCAAAGTGAGGAGAGCAGGGCATTTATATGTATATGTTTGTGGACCCTGTCGATGGTCTTGACCCAGGTGACTGTTTGCATCACTTGTGGTGTGAATGCCGGCGGTTGTTTGAGTCGCAGCCCCTATCTGTTTTCATCGTCTTCCGATCCCCAGAGCTGAAAGTGGTGTGAAGAGGAAAAGGGGGACCAATGAGAAAGGGATGGGACAAGGAAAAGGAAAAACAGAGGTGTGTGTGTGTGTGTGTGTGTGTGTGTGCGTGCGTGTGTGTTTTTTGTGTAAAGGGTAGAGGATCCAGGGGGGTGCTGGCTGTTGTGTGAGAGAGGCACAGCTGGGAAATGAGAAATGCAACCCCCCTCTCCATACCACTACCTTATACTCACATATCCAGCGCACACACAAGCGGACACACGATCCCCATCTCTTTATCCTCCCCTCAGGAAAGACGGTTTGGAGGTGCTGGTGCTGAAGGAGGAGGAGGAGAGGTGGAGGAAGGAGAAGGGAAAGGCATGGAGAAGGGGACAGATAGGGGCATTAAAATTCATGGCTCTTTTTTTTATTTTCCCTGCTGAAAATCAATAGTGTTTACTATGAATGAGTGGAACAGTGGACAACAGTGGTGCCGGGGGGACACAGAGAGGGAGAGAGAGAGAGACGGAAAGAGGGGAGGATGAGGAGAAGGAGGAAGAGGGGTGGCTTTATTGCGATAGGCAGAAGCACCAGAGGCCAAGGTTAAAGACTATCCGGGGCAGAGAGACAGAAAGAGATAGCAGTGCAAAGTAAATTCACTTGTCTTCTAAATCAGACATACTGCCCCCATGAATGCATATTTATCGTCCTCTGCCATAACAATGTAATGCAAACCACAGTTTTTCATGCAGAGGCAACATCAATTGTTCCACCTCCTGTGCTTTTTTTTTTTTTTTACTTTATCTTCCCATTCCTCATTTCCCGCTCCAGCTAACTCTGAGTCTGTGTGTTAATTGGCAGCACACAAACATCACTGACACGGTTTCTAGCAGACAAACACCAAACTCCCCCTCCAAAAAAAAAAGAAAAAAAGACTGAAAGAAAGCCCCACACACACTGAAGCTGGCTCACACTGAGTTGTTCAGCAGCCTTGACCCTGTTTCTTGCAGCCGAAAGCCTGGAAGTTCAGGATGGCTTACCAGTGTTTTGATTAAGTACTGTCTGTGTGTTTCACACCGCTTGATCAAAGTACGGGGTTTTTTTTTTTATCTGTTTTTAAACCAGCTATGTCTCCAACGTGCTTCAGAGCAAACTAAAGCTTTCAAAGCAGCTTCTGCAAGCAAAGTTTTGTCAGCAACTATACCATTAGACCAAACATGGCACACATCTATAGGACATAAAGTATTTCCATGTTGAATTACTTTTTAACAGAGTCTATTTTTTTAAAAAAAATCTTGTTTCAACGTATCGCCTCGGCCGTCTTGTGCATACCTGTGCACACGCCGGGGGGCTCTTGCCTTCTCGCGTGTGTCGGAGTGTGTGAGTGAGCTGTGCAGAGGATGATATATATGCAGTCAGCTCATGCATTATGGAGAGTGCAGGTGAGCTCGTCTAAATGTGAACTGCTGGTATGTGGAAGGTTCAGGGCCAATCTCACCAAAGCCTTTTTGTATTAGCATAGCATCTCCATTTCAAATCGACCTCAGTCAAAAACCAGCTGCATCTTTTATTCAGCAAAAGATATTGATCACACTTTATGCATGCATATCTAATATGCGTTGTATGCTAAGTTTAAACCTTTAGCATGTGTGTGAGGTGTGTCCTGCTAGAAAACTTTGCATGAATTGGTTGATGCAAAGCATATGTTTTTTTGTTCCAAAGTACTGATTTGTAGGATTATGCTAATTAAAAGTCTTTTGGGCTTCATTTTTGCCTATCAGTACAGGTTCTTCTTAAAATATATATCATAAGACAATATTAAAACAGGATTCAAAAATGTTTTTCTTGCCTCACAGTTATTAATTATTTATATTAGGAGCAAAAGAAACACCATAATGCTGAATATGAGAGGAATCACTGTAAATAACTACAGTATGATTACATACTATTATTTAACCTGTCATTAGACTCTGACTTTAATAATTAGCATGGTTAAGGCAGATAAAACCAAAATCTCTGCGTGGTTTCAATAGAGAATGTTGTTTCTTTCTTGTACCATAGGTTTAGCAACATTTCAAATTCAGTCATATTCCATAACAGATGATGGTTAAAAACCGCAAAACATCAAACAGAGCAACCTTACTGTTCTCTGTTAAGGCTTCCTGTTATCTGTGGAGGATTAGCTCTTTCTTTCTGTCAGGCTGAGAGGACTGCAGGCTGCAGTCCCAACATCATGGGACCCAACAGTATATTGGGTCCCATATACTGTTGAGACCCGCCATGTTTCTCAAGTTTTTTTTAGCACTTTCCTAAATCTCTCTGCTCCCTCTGATCTCATTCTGAAAATCCTTTTGATCTAGAAAATCATTCGCAGCGTTCTCTGATCCCCCAAAATTAGTTTTTTTGAGTTTTGAAGCAGCATTTCACCAGTCAGGCTGAATATCATCTGATTCAACCTTTTTCTCTGTGTTTCTGTTATGTTTATCTTTAAATTAAGGATGCATTCACACCAGTCTTGCTTATTTTGTTTTAATTGAACTCTAGGTTTTCTAAGTAGTCTGATTCGTTTGGGGAGTTTGAATGCACAATTGAACATTGACAAGAACCAAAACACCAAACTCTTGTTCCTCGGTTCAACCTCGGTTTGGTTGAAGTAAACTCTGGTGAGGTTCGAATGCATATGTGAATACAAGGAGGACCAGAGACCGTTTCAAAAGCAGGAGGCAAACTAAAGCGCAGGGCATTCTGGGAAAATACAGCCAAAACAAAGCATGAGTCTCGCACTAGTTAGAGGAATGGCTCATGGTCTTCTACCAAAGAAAAAAGAGAAATCCTACTACTACTAAAATTTGCATACTCCATTTTTGTTTACATTGTTTGAAGAAGGAAGATGAGCTTATATCTTCTTCTGAGGTTTTTATGTTGATTTCTTCAGCGGTTCTGGCTGCAGTGCTACTAGAGGATGAGGAGTGGAACAGGTTTTTCAAAAAGTTTGGATCATTCGTCCAGTGTGAAAGTGAACTACACCAGCTGAAAATGTAACAAGTGTTGCAATTTTGGTTTCCCAATCGAACCAGAGCTACCAGACTATCAGGTGTGAAAACACCCTGAGTCAGCATTCTTGGGCTCAATGATTCAGGTCAGGTTGGAGTGGGTTTTGGATCACAATGTCTTTCTTATATGGGATCCATTGCATTTCCTAAATGCATCCCATATGGAAAAATCAGTTTGGTACCTTCAGGCTTATCTGGATCTTAGATTTGAAGCAAACCAATACAAATTGAGAAACACAGCTGGAGCCCATACTGCAATTAGCACAGGGCCATCTTGTACCTTCTTGGCTTTTTTCTACTGTTATATGAATGTTGGCTGGGTAGAAAGTTAAGAATGCTTTATTTACTAATTGTAGGAGAAGACAGACAGAGCTACAGTAACACGGAGAGCCTTCCAAGGTCAGAATGGTTTGTGGCCACAGCCATGTTTGTTCATTACTGCAATGCCTGAAAAGATCAAGGAACGTGTTTTTTGCTAACTTTAGTTTCTAAGTGCACTCTCCTGGCTTTTTGCTTGTTGGTCAGAATGACCTCCAAAGCACCCGTATATACATTAACGGCCAACATTTCACTATGACAGCTTCTCTTTTTGCGTGTACATGTTTTTCCATCAATATTCCTCCATGTGTTAAAACAGAGACCATCGAGGCCGTCTCTGCCTCTCTGTCATGTGCCTGTTTTTTACCATCATGCCGCTCTAAATCTCCCCTTCCTAAATGACTGGAGTGGATGAGAGGTCACAGTATATGGGGGAGGAGGAGGACAATGCAGGCTGTGGCTGTGATAAAGCCTCTCCTCGTTGCCTTTTATGAGAAGAGGTGGTCCATTGGCTGAATCGGACTCCGGGAAGGTAAACGTTGGTATGTTGTCATGAATTTTTGCTTTTTATCAGCAAAATACATTGTTGAAATGGTTAAATTCAGTGCTGTATTAGCTGTCAGTCTTCCATCCTACCTTTTCCACCCCCCCTCTACTCTGTTCCCTTCGCGACCGTTTCCAAGGTGCCCATTCCCAAGGGCTGGAGGAGGGGTGCAGTGATGTCATCCGTGCATAACTCCACACCTGTAATTCATGGCCTGCTCTCCCAACCTCTTTGTCACTGTCACTTATTTGTTTCTGTACTGCGTCTTTAATACTCCCCCGCCCCTTTTTTTCTTGAGTATTCTGTTGTAGGCATGCTCCAGTGTTTTTTATCCAAACGTGCAGTGGCACCATCAACTATAAAATTTCACCTTTGATTCAGGAATAACTCAGTTTTATTCCAGGGCTTTGTGAAACTGTGACACTTATCTTTTCACTAGCCATTAAGAGACGGACAGTTGAGGCGCCCTCTGTCCATAGTGTGCATAACTCTCTACATCTGCTCCATGTTTAAAAGGTCATTTGTCTAACCTGACATTTTCTGCCCTTACCAAAGGTTTCCTCAATATCCATCTCCGGCTCGCTCAATCAGAGTTTATGTTTTCCCATCTATTTATATGCGTTTGTATAAACCTTTTCTGACAATATGTTGCTCTTTTGGTGTCAGAAAATATCAAATGAGTGGGCGGCTGAATTCTATCATCTTGTAATGTTCCATAAACTAAGAAATGACAGATGTTATCCAGTGTGTTTGTGTGTGGTCTTGTTTTTGCTACAGTGTAAGGGCCATTTTCCTAGCAAGTACCAGGTCCCACTAGTCCTTATGGGGCCAAAGGCCTAGGTCCCATAAGAAGAAGTGCTGTTTCTGGGTTAGGGAATTGGTTTAGGACGAAGGTGTGAATTGAGTTTAGGTTAGGCTTTAGAAATGAATGAAAAATGAATATAAATCTTTGCAAAGTTGTTGCAATGATAGAAAGACATACAGTGTGTATATGTGTGGTACAGCTAGATTTACCAATACCAGTTTGAGCTTTGAGTTTTAGACGTCTGCAAATAGAAAGCTTGGAGAAAAGGAAGGCACTGTAGAAAATATGTGGCAGTAGGAGCTTTTTATATATAATGAACTCAGCACAGGTTGTCACTCTCTTGTTTTTGCCTTGTGTGCCTTTTGTTCCTCCCCTTCTCCACCATTTTGGATTTTGTCAAGGACAAAAAGAGAGGCCCCACAGAAAGGCCCCCTACCTGAGCAACACACTGCCTCCCACCTCATATTCTTCAAATTCTCTATCACATCTTGGTTTTCATTTCTTTGTTGCTTTTCTCCCAGTTTATTTTTTATTCAAACCTTAGTATTTTGTAGGAACAAATGTTTTGTCAGCAGCTAAACGGACTAGTTTTAATGTAAAATCATAATGTCTTTTTGAAAACTGTTGAACTTAATGTTAATGTTTACATTAATATTAATGTCCTAGGCATTATAGGTTTTTAACTAAGCACTGCTCTCACTAGTGATGGGAAGTTCAACACATTTTAAAGAGTTGAACTGTCTTTTTCAGCTCCCACTCTTACTTTATTCTTATCTGCAACCTCATGTTTTATCTTAACTTAGCAAATATGCATGTTTTGTATGATAATAAGTCCTTTTGCATTTAGTATTTTATTTTAAGCCTTATGCTAGCCTAATTTTATGTATTTATTCTGTTGCAAAAGCAGGCATTAGTACTTTCATGAATTCTTTATTAAAATTTTTTACTTTTATTTGACACAAAAAACAGATGAACAAAACTTTGCAAACAACTCTTCAGAGCAGAAACTTTAGCTATTTTATGCAGAAAGGAAATGTGTGTGTTTATGCACACATGTAGGAAAGCTTCAAACGTCTATGCACACAGATCTGTGTGTGTGGAAGGCCATCATTGATCACGTGTGCCTCTCCTTTCACTTTTTATTTGTCACTGTAAATGTGTAGCTGAAACTACAGCGTAGATGTTGGTTTGAATTAAAGTGAGGTTTCTCTTTACTCTGATTCAGATGTCGCTGATTTCATTTTAATGGTTTTAAATGAAAAAAGAAACATCAGTCTGGTTCTTTGAAAATTCACATAATTAAAAAAAGCATCGTAAAATAAACAGATTTTCAAAAAGTTCACTCACATTAGTTTCTGACAGCATAATTAAGCAATGATAAGTTTAATTTGGTCAGTTAAGGTCTCCAAACCTGGCTTTCCAGAAGCTGCTTTGGAAAACATTGACTTTGACACTAATTACACTATAAAATCCATCCACCCATTTCCTGTTCCTGCTGCTTGTGTCAATTTGTTGCTGTTTTTTCTCCAATGGGAGGATGCTGCATACAGGTCTATTTCAGGACAGAAATAGACCTGTATGCAGTCCACTTTAGGATCTAAAGTGGACTGTAGAAAGAAACTACATCAAGGACAAAAAGAACATAGAAACTTTATTTAAGTTTATTTATGCTGAATGGTCAGGTTTAAGTTGCTCTTGGTGTATTTCTTGTCTTTTTTAGGCTCTCCCTCCTGCTCCTCCCTTTCCTCTGTGCAGCCACATGTTGTGGTGATGGGAGGGCACTGGATGACTTGTTGAATGAACTCTGTGGTTGTACTGACAAATCAATGATTAAGAGGAATGACATCAACAGCATAATGCACCTCTTAATGTTTTTATTGATGCTCCTTTCCTCACTCCCTGACCCCAGACTCCCTTCTTAACTTTTGTGCCACCTCATGTCTTTGCCTTTTGCTTTGCCCAGCAAACAATCTATTTCTTCATATTTTTCATTATACATATTCTTTATCTGTGTCATTTGTTTCTCTCTGTTGGTCTGTCTATCCTCTAACTACCTCCCTCTCCCTCCCTTCCTCTCTGACTCTCCCTCTCTATTGATCCAGTCATAGTTTTCTCAGTCTTCACAGTACTGGGCCGCTCTAATCAATACAGATAATTGTCTGCTCTCTCTCTCGATGCCAAACATAGTCTCCCCTTCTCCCCTCTCTCCCTTTTTATCAATGAAACCCCGGTCTTCCCTCACCCCGCCTCACCCACCAGGCCCTCCCCAACCCCCTTCCAGACGGGGATTCCCACTCCCATAATGACGAGAGATAACCTGCTTTCTTTACCGATTTTCTCCCCCACACACACATCCCTTCCTCACCCACTGCCTCCCTTTCCTCCCTTGTTCATCGATTACCGTGAGAGTCGGGGCCCGGCCTGCCCGCCCTGCAGATGTAAACACACACGGCGCTCGTGTTGTGGTTTAGTTGCCCTTCAACTCTTCCACGTGTGTGGGCCCTTTGGTTAATCAGAGGGTTGTTTTTGTTTTTTTCTTGCTCACCCTCATCGTGAGCAATTATCAAAGGCACATGGCTCACATTAAGATTTTTATTTTTGTTCATTAGAGGATCTTCTGTTTTATCTTTTTGACCCTATCAGACATTTAAGAAGCTACAATAATAAAACCACCAACCAAAAGTTGAACATCTTGGACTGGACGTTTGACCTGCTGAGGCGGGCAGCTGTCAGGGATTGCAGTCATGAATGTGGTCATGGTCTTTTAAATGTTCATATGGGCAGAATATGTCAACATAACAACAACATGAATGTCAGGGCCTCTTGATTTCCTGTAGAACATTTCATTAAACAACACGTTCAGCGTTTCCATTAAGAGCAACAACAACTTGACCTGCTGATGGGGTCACTGTCACTGATTGCTGTCACAAAAATGGTCTGGATATTTTCCATAGGCGGCATGCTGAAAGTAAGGAGTTTATTTATCTGACAATTTTTACAGAAGAAAATCACAAAATGCTTCTTTACAGAGTCAAGGAATAAGAATTAAATCGTGTTGTGGCCATTTTTAAAATTTTTTATAAACCATAAGCATTTTCTTTAAGCTGTTAGATTATGTTTTAGCTGGTTTGTAACTTAAATATTTCAATAATTATTGCATTTGAAAATATTGTTATTGCTAACTTTTAAATGCTCCAATTAATTTAAGAAAGTAAGAACTGGTTGGCGTGATGGATATGATTTTTGTTTGTCTGGTGTGATGAAGTGAAGTTTCTTAAAATAATTTTTTTAACCACTTTTTGAACTTGAAGAATCAGATTAAGTTATCTTATGTTTTCTTCCGTCCACTTTATCAAACCCCAATAATGTTGTAAGACATTCTTATTTATTTATTTTAATTTTTTTTAATTATTATTTTGTCTATATTTCTGCAACAAATAACACATCTGTCAAAGAGTCAATTTGGAAGTGTGTTGAAGAAACCTGTTCTGTGACAAAATATGTAAATAGAGACATAAAAAGAAATTTTTAATTGTATGGATAATTAGAAACTAATTTTTTAAAAAAACATGGAATTGTCAAGAGAAGATCAAATTAAAAGTGGAACAGCATGATTGCCTTAACCTTTCCGTCTGGTCTTTGGATGTAAATTATATTTTTTATGATCTGAGGAGTCGAGTTGATTCTTCAATAGTTTCCTGATGTGCTAATGAGTTAGACCATGCAAAGCCGTGAAAGTTAAACTGATCCGATGGTGATACTGACTTGATATTATCGGTATTTTGGACCTCCAGGCCAATCAATGCTGTGAGCCCTCTATTGAGCCGTTTCTGGAAAGTAGTTGCTGTTCGAGTTCAGGTTGACCTGCTGAATTGGAAAGGGGTGGAGGTGCTGTCAGAGACTGCCATCATGGAGGTGGTCTGCACTTTGTATGCTCTGCTATGTTTAGGTGGGCAGCATGTGTCAGTGTAACAGCCACATGAATGCCAGCTTCTCTTGTCTCCCAGTAGAACATTGCATTGTAACAAGACAATTTTCCTGCCTCACCTGTCAAGTGTGACCGCCATATTCAGCCTAGCTAACCAGTACACATGAAATATTTTTGCCAAAGATTCTGTCTTTTAATATGAATCAAAATGTAAATTATTATTAAAGTATTTTCTGGAACAGTCGGAATTTTGCTAAGAGTAAAAACAGGGAAAATGGTTAAGAAAAAAAATGTTATGCAGAAAAATGAGCAATAATCTATTAATAAAAATTGTTATCAAACTATTAATTTAACACACTAACATGTATGAGGTAAAAGCAGTGAGTAAATTTGGTTCAGAATAGTGAAAACTGAAGGGAACGAGTGCATATCCACAGCAGTGCAGCATTCATTTTCTGTCTCTACATATGAAATCCTATGTGTTTAATAATGCATTTACCCATCCAGCCAACAAGGCAGGTTATGGGCCTGCAGGTTATTGTACTATTGGTGTGTGTGTGTGTGTGTGTGTGTGTGTGTTTCCATGTGAGTGTGTGCAGTGGCACACATATGTGTCTATCTTTCTACAAATCAAACGCATAGTATCCAGCACAAGTCTCTGATGTATACTCTATCACTGAACTCAATCTGAAGCTGCGCTAAACCACACAGGCAATATCAATGACAATATATATTTATAGTGTATGTATCCACTGTTTACAGGAATTTGTCACATTGACTCACATCTGCTGCTGCTGATATCCAAGGCCCAGACATATTTCTGGAGTAAGTGAGATTGAGTTGGAGAAGGCAGCGATTGTTTCAGTCATGATGGGGGCTGGGAATTACATGATCAGTGGTAATGTGGGGAAAAAACAGACAACAGCGAGGAGGGAAACATTTGTTTTTGAATTGTATGAGCGTGCTGGAGTTTTATGAATATGTTCCACTGAGTTATCGCTGTGAGTGTGTATTTGTTTGCCAGTGGTTTGGCGGTGCAGCCCCAGGTTTGCATGTGATCGGACTAAGTGGGAGAGGGATGTTTGGATGGGAGGCAGAGGGGATTCTCCTTGCCTGCTGGGAGTTGAACCTACAACCCCTGACCTCCATCCAGCCCTCTGGTCATAAACTTGAACCCTGTAATCTTTCTGACACACAATCTGTTTCAGTCCCCGGCCTTGCTGCAACGCTGCGCATCCTATCAACAGATAAATAGCCCCCTCATCCAGCCATGTTGAAGTCAAGTGTTTGATTAGCTGGCCTCGTCTTCAAATCTCTTCTTCAACACAAAAGAAGAAGAAGAAGAGTGGGGCGAGGAGTGGCATTTTGCTGCTTCAATTCTCCCCTTTCTTGTCACTTGTTTGTTGATATTTGCTATTTGTACATCGGCGTGAGATGCGTTTCCTCCTTTTTGCACTCATTGAAGTAGTTCAGCATGCTACAGAGCGTCATCCTCAGGGGCTTTTTCCTGTCACTCAGTGGGTACAGTCTCCCCTGCTGTCCCTCTAACGAGGACAGAAACAGGGAGCTTTATGCATGCTTGGGCCCGGTTCATTCTTCACCTGTCAACAAATTCCTTCTCACCACACATGCGCAAAAAAAAACAAAAAACATGGGGATACAGTTGGGAGGAGGACAGTTACTGTGAGAGGGGGAGAAAAGAAGGAGTACAGGAACTGATTTATTCCTTTTTGCTCATTTATTCCTCCCATTTCTTCCCCCTGTTTGTGTTTGTGGGCCCTCCTTATCAGATCCCAGCTTCATTCAAGGCCTCAGTCAGGGGGAGAAGCCAGACGCCTCCATCTCTCTCTCTCTTTTTTCATCCAGTCTCTCTTTCTTGAGCTCTCAAACCTCGAATTTGAATTTCAGAGTGAGCCGGCGAGCGAGCAGAAGGGTTTGGAGTCGGGAGGAAAAGGTGGGAGGAGAGGGGCTGGGAGGAGAGGGGGAGCCTTGTCATTGAGAAAGGGCCCGCTCGGCGCGTCCCCCGGCCTCCCCCCTCACAGGGGCCCCGATCGATACAAACTCGGAGCAATAAAGCTTTCCCCCTGTCATCTCTGCAGAATACAAAGCAGAATAGAGGGAGGGAGAGAGGAGGAAAGGGAGGGAGAGAAAAGAGAGGGAGAGAGAGGTGAAAAGCTGTTCTGCTAGCCAGACCAATTTCCTCCCCCCCCTCTCTAGTTTGCTTCACCACCACCTATATCACCCCCTTCCTTAGCTTCTTATTTCTCTTATCTATCCCTTTTTCACCTCTTTGCACAATATATCCATTTTACTGCATAATTGAACAAATATTTCTCACTATAAATGAGGAGAGTCTGTTCTTGCAAAAATAATGGTATCAGGTGGGAAATGGAATAGTTTGGAAAAGAAACAAGGGAGGAAGTGAATCTGTAGAAAGAAAGAGGCAGGCAGGAGCGTTGAGGAGAAAATGTGTGAAGAAGGCCCAGAGAGGTGATGGGGTCAAAGAGCAACTCCCTTAAATTGAGAGCCAATCGCTGTAATTGTCATCTAGATTCAAAGCAGACACACAAACACACACTCCACAGACAAAGGGGAGTGCGTGTGCGTGCATGTGTGTGTGTGTCTACATGCTGTGTTGATTTTCGTGAAGAACTGCAGATCCATGTGAGCGCGAGCGTCTCCATTCTTCTCCACTGAATGGCGGTGCAGGAGTCAGGCTGCCAATCAACTATTGTGCTCTTGTCAATTTAATAATATTTCTGAGCGCTGACCTCCACAGCTCTCCACAGCCATCACTCTGTGTGTGTGTGTGTGTGTATTTCTGTTTTTGAGTGTGTTCCTCTATATTTCTCTGTCTCTACCTCTTTCACCTCAGTCTAACCCCCCTCCTCACCTCTCTTTGCTTTCCGTCTCCCTCCCTCTGTCCCTGTCTCCTGTTCGCTCCTTTATTAGAAGGAGATAGTGTGAATCCTTCATCTCTTTCTCCACTAATTCTCCCTGTTATTGTCCTTCCTGTTTCTCACCATATTCCCCATCACTTGTCTTTTTCTAATTCTTCCGTCCACTTTATCAAACCCCATCTTTTGTCTTGTATTTTTCCCTCAGAGCTCATCCCTCTATCACCTTATCTCAACTTCCAAGCGCCTCTCCTTTCAGCACCATCCAAGGCCGACTCCTTCTGTCTCACTTCCGTCCTTTTCCAGTTTTTATTTTTTCATCATCTTACTCTCATTTTGTCAACTCTGTGTCGCCCTCCATCACTCCTCAGCCTCCTTCCCTTCCTTCTATCCTTCCTTCCTTCCTTCCTTCCTTCCTTCCTCATCTCTCCCTTCCTCCACCCTTTTTCATTCCCTGGGGAGGTCAGTAATAATGGTTGTGATGGAGTGAGAGAGGGAGGTGCGATTATTGTCTTGTCGGGAGTCAGAGGAATCGATCGGCCCAGAAATATGAGGCGCGAGAAAGAGCCGCTGTGTCAGATACAATAACCACCCGCTCCCGGGGGCTTACACACACACACACACACACACCATACAGACATATACCCATTTCCAACACCAACATGCGCATTCATTTAGTTGGACACTGACGCGCGTGCACACTTGTGCCATCTTTCTTCTTTATTAACGCACACATATCCCTCTTCTTCTTCTTCTGTGTGGAGGAGGACGGCGCCAAGGCAGCCCAATCATCTACATGCTTTGATCTGTGATAAAGCATGGAGGTATATCTGTTCTGATCATTCTTCATACACAGATAAAGGGCAAGGCGAGGAAAATCGCTCACACACCTTTCACTCACGAAGCTACAAACAGACATAAACACACACACGCAAGCACGAGCGAGCACGCTCTCACCGAGACCTTTCGCTGTTGTTGCCTGGCAACGTGGCCGAGTGTCCAATCCAAGAGGAGAACGGTGGCCGGTGATGTCACAGCTGCTGCTGACCAGCAGGTCTGAGGGAGAAAGAGAGGCAGAGGAGGAGAGGAGAAAGTTTGAACTGGGTGAAAGGAAAGACGAGGAAGGTTGCAAAGAGAGAGCAGGACGCTGATGAGGATGATGATGACAGGGTTTGGCATGAAAGAAGAAGAGGAGATGAAGATTAGGCTGAAGATGACCACAGCTGAAGTCACTAGAGATGTTCTGATCTGAAATATGTGAATCTCTGGGTTTGGTACATCTTCGAACTGATAAAACCACATCAGTCGCTTCCAATTTTGTTTTAAGAACTATCATGTAAGGAGTCAAGAGGATAATTAAAAATATATTTGTTTAGCCTTCCTGCCACGAGCCGTCATTAATTATTTATATTAGCAGAGGCAATGTCATGATAATGTGTGAGAGATCAGACGCTGTAAAACAGGGGTTTGCTAACATTTTAAGGCAAAAGGAAAATCTTTTAAACCGACTTTTCCATCTTATTTTAGTGACTAACTCTGATAGCGTTACTAAAGCAGCATTTTCTGACATCTGAGTCTGATGTTTGATAATCCGGCAGATCCGTAGCAAACAGAGCTTCAAACGTATAATGGATGAAACAAAGCAATTTTTTTGTGCAGCCTTCCTGTTAACTGCTGAACTATTTCTCTCCCTCACAGACTGAATGAACTGCAAATGCATTGACTTAAAAAAGATTATCTGTGTCTCTGTGTTTCTTCTGACTCTCTGATGCTAAAAAGAGCAAACTTGTTTCCCCTCAGTAACAGCATCCACATACAGCTGTGGTTACTGAAACGTGGTAGCAGTTAAATAAAGTTCACTGATAACAGAAAAATATGATTTTTGAGTTTTCAACTGGTTGGTAAAAAAGTCAGGGCCAAATTTTTCCAGTTCTGGCCAACAAACCATTTCTCTGTCCATCTCTGAACTTGAGCTTCCGTCTTCAGAGAAGGTAATGTTCCAGGGAGGAATGTAAGCAAATATTCAGGACAATAGATTATAATCTTAAATACTTCTAATATGTAACTTGGAATCAGTGTCTATACTTTAACTTTGGACTGCACAGTAAAAAAAAAATAATAATAATAATAATTGACATACTATTTCTGTAACTTGCAACTATGTGCTGTTTATTGTGAGTGAGGTCATTTTAAATCTTTTCAATTCTTTTTATTTAGATAATACCTATTCATAACAAACATATCAAACCACTTTAAAAGATAAACCATCTAACTCTATATCTTACTTGCATAGGATCCACTTTATTCCAGATTCAGTTAATTTCAATCCAATCAATTCCTATTAAATCATGCAGTTAGTTTAAATCCGGTTGGATTCACTTTAGTTCAATTGATTTAACTGAGTAATATTGGCTGACTGGTAAAACGTTATAGATGAAGCTCAGGCAACAGCTCATCCTGAGCAAGTATGTGGCAAATATGGACAGGAATTACTTTCTTTTAAAGGAGAGCTATCATGCAAAATTCCAATTAGGCATGTTTTTATTCTTCTATTTGGTTCTCAACTGCTTCTAAAAACACTCATCTAATTTTTGCCAATAAATTAATGTCTAAAAAATGAACTGCTTCAAAAACCTCATGAGTCACAGTTGACAGACATCAGCGTCACTTATGGTTTTAATTGTTTTCCCACTTTACAATACATTTTATAAAATTATTATATAATTTTAGTCACTCAAAGAAAGAAAAAATAAAAAGTAATGCTTTTACTACTATGTAGTATACTCATTCTTGAGAAATGCAAACTGCTAGAAATGCATTTAAACACATCTTTAATGTAGGTGTTTGTATGTTTTATGTGTTTGGAAGCCATATTGGTTTTTGAGGTTGAGATTGATGACTTTCCAAAAAAGATTTCAATCTTTCAGGGTTATTCCGATTTAAAAAAATTTTTTAACTTTGAACTCAGAAAACATTGCATTTAATGTAAAAATGTAGTCCAGGAAGTCCCACAAGATTTCATGGGCTTTTTTCTAACTTCCTCTTTCACCTATCTGTGTTGCAGAGACACACTAAATCGTTGGTAAACAGAAAAACATCGAGACTCAGTTTTGGGTGTTTTATTTCCTCTTTTTCCCCAGTTGCAGTTCTACTTATTGTTGTCTAAATAATTTTAAATTCAAGTTCAAAAATACTTTATTAATCCCAAAGGGAGATAAATGTTGTTGTAATTCATTTTTTCAAAGCCTTCGAAGGGTTATTGTAGTTAGTGATTACTGTTAGCAGAGAAGATCTCTTGTAACGGTCCATATAGCAGCAAATCTGAAAAAGCCTCTGACTGAAGACAGTCTCATGAAGAGGATGGTCAGGGTTTTCTTGACCTTATGAAGAATCCCTCTTAGCATCATCATCTCCAGGAGGTTAAATTTAAACTAACAAATTTAAATTTGATAGCCACGTTGCCATGTCCCTCAGCGGCCACAAGGGGGAGAGGTATCTGCAACCACAGCAACCCGATGTCCATCTGTACATATTTTAATAAGCAGAGCATGGATGGTTATTTGCTGCAGCCTCTTTTGTCAGTGAGCAGTTTAGTGGCCTTGGTGGCCCTTTGTGCAGCCAGGTCCTTCCCTCCTGTGCCAAAAGAACAGGCCAGGGTTAGGCGAGCAGAGATAAAGATTTGAGCTTCAACCTTGGTCGCGCCGTGGGAGAGAGCAGTGTCTGTCTAGACAAACCTGGCTCCCAATGGGTTGCTGAGATGATACAGAGAGGAGGAAGAGGGATGGAGGGGCAGAGGGCGTAGAGGATGAGAAGCAATTGAGAAGTATTAGGACAAGAGAGGAAGCGGTGTTGTGAAGGTGTATGTGGTTGAGATGGCGCCGGTCCCAAAGCAACCAGCAGCGTTAGTGTGTTTTAGCCCCTGCTGCTTCCCATAGGTTACCTCAACCTCTGTAGAGCGCATACTGTTAGAGCTACTGTTTATAATCCTGCAGGTCTTCGTGGAGCTACACACAAACACACCTGGACGTGGGAGTGGATTTTAAATCTCTCCCTTTGTATAATCGAGTCATACTGTTTGGACTTGGGGTTCGTGTCCAAGCCCCGTTCTGTCCCCATCCAGAAGGAGAGGAATGTGATGGATTATATGAATTAAAGCCAGAGTGTGCTGTAGGCCTGAGGCTGCGGTAGATATAGGAGGGCCTGGCCGTAGCGCTATACTGAACCAGTAGGAGACCTTTGAAATGTCCCTGTGATGACCCATTATACAAACATCCTCCTCCCAGCTGACGTCCTCCCTCCAATCTCTTTATTCATCCCCTTCTCACCTTCATCCCCGTCACCTTTACATCTCCTTCCTCCTTCCCTCGCAGTTTCCCCCTTCCTCTTTCTCTTTTTGTAGCATCTAATACTCTCCCTCCCTGCCTCTCCCTCATTCTTTGACAGTGGAGTGATTGATGGCACTCCAGAGGCTCCAGCCTCCACCCATCCTCCTCCCTGGAGTCACACAATCAGATTGCGTGCTTGTGTTTGCTGTTTTACAAACACAACTTTTAGTAGTGAGCAAATTCTCACCATAAACAGCTCAAGCTTTGAAATCTCCAGCTGGTATAAATCAATTTTGGCAGCGGACTTGGCTCACGGCTCTGGTCTGAATAAATAAGTGTAAATGACTGAATAAAGTCTTTGTGTGGTTTAAGTTGTGAGCGTTTTGCTTGCCGTGTAATTTCACTGCAACAGCTTGTTTGAGTTTCTCAATCAACTATGCATATTTACACTCTGGTTTATGTGCGCTGGTTTTGGTCTGAGCAAAGGTCACGGCCAAAGCCAGGCTGCCTTAGTGACCCCTGACCCAAGAACCCACCAAACGCCCCCCTGACCTCCCTTAAAATACCTTCTGTCACTGATTGGTCCTGCTGAGTGGTTTCAAAATCTGATACAGTAATTTAAAACTTTCAGCCTTTAATGACATGTCCAGTGTAGAGTCGGGGATTTATCGTATTGTTTATTATTTATTGTGATAAAAATTTTTACTTATCCTTCATGCTAAATTTAAATTAACTATGTTTTAAAAAAAACACACAACTGTTTGTATTATTGGAAATATTATTTATATCAATATCAATAAGTTTTAAAATTCACACTTCTTTATGTGACTGGTGTCCTAAAGAGGCCTATTACGAATGAATGTTTTTAAGAGCAGTATTTGTGTTTGTGGGGCTCTGATTGTTGTGCCATGCAGCGCCAGCCATAGTTACCTAAAAGAAAATTCACATTGTGATAAATCTTTAAGTCCATATTGCAGAATAGTCCAATATGCGGCTTGGAGATCTTTTGCAGCCTTTGGATTATGATTTAGTGAAATACAAGAATAGAGCCAATTTCGAACTTTTTAGATACTTAAAGCAGATTTACATTTTCTAAACATTTTTTGGTTTGACATTTTCACTTAAAATGGTGCAACACAAAGCATTCCTCTTTGACTAATCATGTTTTTTGTTTTGTTTAAACTTAGTACATATGATCACTAACGCCCAGTGACTCGCTGCAAAAGCAGACATGGATGCACCTGAACATCAAGCTTGGTGAAACACACATCTGCTTTCACCAAAAGAGTAAAACACATCGTTCTTTTGTTGCTGAGAATAAACTGAAATTTATTTTTGACCTCAAAAACACCCTCAAATTGGAAATTGTGTGCCTTTCTTGTAATAAACCAAACAAGAGAGAATCTTTTTATATTCACTATGATTTACAGAAAATGGTTAAAGTTCATTGCTGAACGCTTAAAGCAATTATGAAAAATACTTTTTGTTTTATAAAATAAAATAAAAAGGCACATTTCACACCAAAACCATATCATCTGTGGGACAAACATCCAGTTTCTGGCCTGAACGGCATGATGGTCAGATATTCCCACGTTTTTCTACAGTTCTCTTCCTGCGAGCTTCACTGGTTTCTTTCAATTTTTCTGTAAATACACACAAGGAAGCAGTGTGACCGGGTTTTTGCCCTATGACATCATCAAATGGGCTTCCCCAAATTATATAAAGACATTGACCTTAGTGAAATTAAACGTCTGAATTTACAGACCGTATTAAAATCTCTCTCTCATTATTCTTGCATTTAGTGCTAAGAACTAATTTTGGTAATCCCAACCGACTTAAAACAGAAAAGGTTTTGTCTGATTTAATGTCAGACTGTTAGAAAAAAAAAAGTTATGTATCTTTTTTAATGTTCCCTGTAAAAATCTGCTCTAACATTGCTGCTGTAACATTTTTGTTCCTCTTTTTTAATGAATGAAGACCTTTCTTTTTAAAGGTATTGTTTGGAGAAACCACCGGTACAAAAATGTTTGCGGTCAAGAATCTGAAAACATTGAAATATTAATCTATTGTAATTTTTATAAACTTTTGTGCGCCATAATTGTTTCTAAACCTGGGAGGGATAAACCTAGAAATGGGATCCAGCCAAAAAAACAATCCTGTTTCTTTCTAACTGAGCACCTGAAGTGCAGCACTGTGTCCTGCAGTACATGGGGTTGTTGTAAATCACCACATAAAGTATTTATAAGGTTAAACTTGGGAACTCTGCTGCTGTTAGCTTTTGAATTAGTGAACTCAGACCCAGGGAGAGGGGACAGGGAGGAGTGATTCGACCTCTCTCTTTAGGGGCCGGATCCGGCTTAGAAGAACAAAGAGTGCCACCCTGTGGCCTCTCCGGCTCACTGCCACAGCAGCCCACTGACTCATTCAGATATGAGAATCTGGTGAGAAAAAATCCTGCTGAAACGCGCCGTTCTGCAACCGCAGAATCATTCCTCGACGTTAGCTTTTCACTTGTTTATCGGTTTAGTCTTTTAATCCAAGTGGGTGGCGCTGATAGTGGCTCATATTTACTTTTATCTGCAATGTTCCACTCATGCCCCGTGTACCCGTCACGTGTAGAGATTCATAGTGTGGGTTTCTGTGGTGTGTCACTGTGTGCAGCCCACAGTGTGGCGTGGTCAGTGGTACAGTGAGCATACTGACTGACTTTTTCCTTCCGCTCGGGTTAGATTGTTAAACTTAGCTGAGGATGTCTCACTTGTTCTGCTGCTGAGGGCTGACAGACCACCGGACGCCCACCCGCGTTCTCCCTCTCGCCCCCTTCAGTCAAAATATAAACACAGGTATGACGAAAAGAAACAGTGATGGTGTAAAAGTTTTAAAGAGCTCTGAAAGTACAATGGGTCAGGGTTCAAGCCATCCGTCATAAACTCGTCAAGCTTGCTGTTTTCGGCTCACATGTGTGAGTGCGTTAACAGGAGTGTGTGTGACCGGGTGTGTGTGAGTGGCTGTTTCCAGCCGCGCCATCACTTTCCGACGGCACTTATCATCCCCCTCTTTTTCACCTCAATCTATCTGATCAGTCTCCTCGCTCACTCACTCTCTCTCCCACTCTCTTCTGCTGTGTCCCCCTTTCTTTTTCTGTTTATTTTATGCATGTGTTGTATTTTACTCTCCACTCTGTGTTTGAGTTCCTTTTCTTTTGAGAGCTACTTCCTGTTATGTTGCAGGATGTGGGGAGGAGGTGGGGCCTTGGGGGTGTGGACTGGTACAGAAAGAGAGAGAGAGATAGAGAGGCAGGCATGGGAGGGAGGGGTAATTCAACCATATGATTGAATACACTCGACACGGGGAGGGCCAGTGAGAGTTTTTCTTTAGGAAGCACGCACGCTCTCACACAGATATGACCAAGACAGCGGCGATAGCGGCCAAGGACTTCTCCAGTATGTGGTTGCCAGGTGAGTGGCCGTCTGTGCAGCTCTCTGTCGTTGCTGCCCATCATTTGCCAAGACCAATTAGGCATGAGGAAGAGGGAACTGTGTGTGTGTGTGAAGAAGAGTCATCTCTAGGCTGTTGATTAATGCCACTGGGTCTAACAAGCTCAGCTAATTAGAGAACATCAAAGGATGAGAGGTGAAAGGATGGACTGGATGCAGGGAAAGGTCACCTGACTTACCCTATGTGTGTTCATGTGCGTGCACGCTTTAAATTAATGGTTCATGTTAAATATTCTTGTGGAAATTCAATTTAGGATGGAAAATTGTGCTGCACCGTCAACAACATTTTCTTTTTTTTTTCTCAAGTTCTGTAGCATTAGGGTTTTACCTCAATGATGTTTCACTGATAAGGAAGGCTTCATGCAACTTTTAAAGTGGTATAAACTTTGTGTGGCTATGCATGCCACGGAGGGTTTGCTTTTGCTTTGACCAGGCTTAATTTGTCTGTAAGTTTAAATAGAAACAGAATGTCAAAAGGGGAAACACTTAAAATAATCCTCCTTCTCAGTAGTTAAAAATATTTAGAAGGAAAGCAGAATGAATTGCAGCTCTTCTCACCTCAAGGCCTTAGTTAGGTGGTCAAAAGAGGCTGTGAGAAGTGACAGCCTGAGCTGACCGGCTAAACACACACACACATACACACACAGCAGGGCTGCTGGTTGACTCACCAATTACCAGAAATTAATTTTTCAAATGTCAATTAGCTCATGTTTTGCCCGGGCCCTTCGTCAAGACTCAATTTGTTAAACATGTTGCGAATTTTCATGCGCTGATGTGCAACTTTTTACCAGAGGGTGATTCACGGATTTGAAAAAGCTCAGAGTCACATCTTAACCCCGATGTGGTCACTCTCTGCAGCCTCGGAGAAATTGCTCCGATCATCAGAGTGACACATCAGTCGCACAGAAAGCAGCAAACAGTAACAGTTTCACTGTAACACGGTGGAAAACAATGCAGGCGAAGCAAAGGTAGGAACTGGTAAAAGAAGAAAGTTATGTCAGAAGCTGTGATAACGGAGTCTGCAGTTATTTTGCATGTGTTTGCATACAACTAATGGATCAGCTCAATAATTGAGTGTAAAGGTGAAACAATTTCTCAATTGAGAAGATTAGAAATTAACTAATAAATTTTAATATTCATTTAAAGTTGATTCATTTAAATCCTTACATTAATTTCCATCTAATTCATTTTCCGTGACGTTTTCTTATTGTTTTTGCAAAAAAATTGTATTATAATATGTGAAATCTTTGCTATTTTCTACATGAGCCTGGGATCAGACGTAGTTATCATCACATTAAACTGTTTATGAGTTTATTTTATTTAATGTTTAACTGTTTTATCAAGCTGAAAGTTGCAAATCGTTCAACTGAGCAATGATTAAAACCCAAACCTCCATCATTAACCAGCAACTTCTGTTTTTATTTACGTGTCTTTCTGTATTATTTTATTTCTTACGTTGACATTTGATTAAAATATTTAGTCGTTTTATTTTATTATTCAATAATAGTTTACGTACTGCTTTGTTTGGTTGGTATCTAGAATGAGTTAAATTTCTTTCTGATGCTAAAAAATTGTTTTATTACATATGAAGTGAGCGTTTTGTTGGATTTATATTTCTTATTTTTTTAATTATTGAAGAATAATCGTAATAACTCCTCATCCAAACCTGATTCAGGAAGTAGGGTGAGGGCTTTGGGGCTCAGACTTGTTGCAGTGAAGTTTATCTGAGCCAAAATACCCAGAGGAGAATAAAAGAAACAGTCCAGACTGTGCACAGACAGCGCTGTTCCTCGTTCCTTTCTGTTGCATCATTTATTCATGACTCAGGATTATACAGCATTAATTTTTATCTGGTTAAGTTACAGCGTTTCATCTGGTTTTGCCTTCTGGCTTCACACAGTCACAGATCAAACCCCCTGAACCCTGAAGCTACCAAGAAAAAAAGTTTCTCCCTGCTAGTTTTCATTGTGTTTGTGCAGAAATATGCATCTTCTTGCTCCTAATATTATCGTCTCACCTTTAACTTATTGTGATGGGCAAAATAAGTTGTGTGTTTGAACGTGCAGCAGCGTGTTGTTAAAGATAAGCAGGTTTTTTTAAAAGATGGAGTGAAAGAGAGAGTGAGAGAGGGAGAGCAGGTTAATATTAATAGCTACACTGACAGTAAATGTCGGGTTTAGCACTCAGCATTCAACCCGGTACAAGGGGAAGTCGGGAGGGGAAGTGAGAAAAAGACACAGCATCTTGATATACTGTCCCGCCACCATATTACTGACCACATTATCCACCATGCTACCGTCTGCAGGCCGTTTCACGCCATGAATCGGCACACACGTTTTCCCCGTCTGCTGCACACATGGACGAGAAGAGCATGCATCATTTCATCCGCTTGATTTTGGTTTTGTAACCGTAAGCGCCAAACGTCTCGATCCAAGCAACTATTAAAGTAACTTCTGTGTCTTCTTACCAATTTTGTGGTGAGTTTTTTTGTAAATTAGAGGAAGATGCTATTTTGGGGCAAATTCTGTGGTTTTCAGCAGAAATTGAGCAACAGTGGACACTTCTCATATTTCCCTAATAGCCGCCATCACAAAGTCCCCAAAACAGGGGGGCTTACTGTATGTAAAATGGGAACAACCACAAACTGACCCTGAAAATAGACTAACCAGCATCCTTAATTTTGCATCCTGACCAAATTAGCTTCAACGTTTTGAGGGAAATCCTGCAGTCAGCATGTTGGTTTGCACGCATGTGTGTGGGCCGTCAGTGTCATGCAGCAAGTGGAGCTTCTCAAGCAGATCGTCACCTTAGTCCCCCCATTCCCTGAAGACATTCATGCATGCTCTGAAGCTGACTGATCTCACATCTGGTTCACTAAAACAAACATGTTGCTGCTGCAGGGAGTGCCAGGAACCAGCCAACATGTGTATGTGGGTTCTGTTTGGATTCTGCTGACGCTGGATGGACACCAAGTTGGATTGGTTTCAATATTGGCTTCTCGTATGTGATACACTGACTTCATGTGAACTACATCTGGAAAAGCAGCTCCTATCTATGCTTAAAAATTACAACTAGTTTGAATTTTTACATGGAGTTGCTCTGCAACTCCATGTAAGAAAAAAAGTTTCTCCATGTACTCCATGTACTCCATGTACTCCATGTACATGGAGTTGCTCTGCAACTCCATGTAAATAGCTATACTTGTTGCAGTGAAATCGGTATAGCTAATTAGTTTGATGCAGTATACAACCCACAGATGATCCCATGTTGTGAAAACAGATGTAAATGTGAACTGTGTCTGGGTTCAACTTACAATGGTGAAGTGGTGCTTCAAAAAAATAAACCGTATCAGAATATCAAGTGGTTCTATTTTTGCTTTTGAGCGACTGATGGAAACTCAAAACTGGCGTATTATTCAAAAGAAAAGAAAGCATAACATGTGCAAAATTAAATATCAAAATCAATGTTCCAACTCTTTAAATTTTGTTTTGGATAAAACTTTCTGTCAGGCTGCATATTTGTTCTGTGGTCATCAATGCCTGAACATTTCCTTTACTCAGCTGTTCAGGGTTTCTGCAGGTTTCAAGAAAGTTCATTTAAAAGTTTCTAAGATCATTACTAATTAAAGATAAGATACATGAAAGATAACATAACCTGCTTAATAGCTTAAGTATATTTAATATAACTTTAAGAACCACAGTTTTTCAGCTGTGGAATGTGACTCGAACTTGTTTTGCCGACACTTCAAGGCCATTCTACACCAGATAGTAAAATTCATGATGGTTATTACAGTGATTGTAATCGCTACTCGCATGTTACGCTTTATTACATCTGCGTCCAGTGATTTAAGAAGCCTGTGGAGTGAAATAAATGTATTAAACATAATTTTACGCCAGAAAGTCAGTTTCAGAGGTTGAACTATTTTATTAGGAAACCTAAATGTCCCTAAGATGAGGCTTATTGCGTCTCCGTATCATGACATTTGTAGTTTTGTCACAGCTTATTTTTTAAAGGTTTTACTCCAAAGAAATGAATAAACACAGACACATAAAAAAGTCATTTTTAGCCTATTGTCTGACCATGTTTAATTGTTTTAATGGTCTGAAATTTAGAATTTTACACTTTTTAAGAAGTTGCAAACATTCTGCTTGTAGACTTGGTTGCTTTATAGCTAAAGATGCCCAACATCTTTAGCTATAAAAGCAATAATCATCTTCGTAGTGACCATGCATCAATCAATCTCTGCTTTGACTGCTACTTTTCTGTATCCAACTGTAAGGAAATGTTATGACTATTAATAAATTATGTTTACCAGCAGAATTTCCCTCAGTTCTTTTGGTTTGATCAGAGTTGACAGTAATAAGGAGTAAAATGAAGCTGTCAGAAGGCAAAAATTTAATTAGATTAAACTGAGTTGAATTAAACTACACGTGGGCTCTCCATGATTTATGAAAATACTTCCCTTAAAAAGATAAATCAAAGGATACTTAAGGTTTTTAAGTGCATAGGTGTGAAATGTGAACAAAATTATTCTGAGCTGTAGAGGTGACATCTGACTGAAGGCTGGTTCACTTAAAACAGGGCATCTGGTCAGCAGTGGTCAGGGAATCGGTGTGTCGCTACTGCCACCCAGTGGCGGAAAAACTGCTTGACCATTTGCAAAGCGGGTGGTCATGTTTTGGTCACATTTGTCTTCATGTAGCAATATAAACGAAATCATGTGCAACAACTGAACAGGGAGAGAAGAGCGGCTGAACATGAGAAGGGAGACTGAGAGTTTATTATGCAGGTGGCAGATATAATTAGTTGGTCGTTGGGCAGATTTGCATGTTTTCACAAAAGGGAAGTTGCTCTGTGTGTGTGTGTGTGTGTGCGTGAGTGTGTGTTCGTGTTCAGGGAAGGCAGAGCAAGAGAGTGGGGGGAGAAATGGTTTCAAATGGACACAACAAAAAGTTTTCTTTTACAGTTTGTGGTTTCAGATAAATAAAAAGACTTTTGTAGCAGATAATGCCACAGGCTGATAACCAAACATAAGTTATCACACACTGGCACATCTGTAGACACGCACACCATTACGCACCTTTGTATTCTGCGTAAACTCCTCTCAAACATCCCCATCCCTGTCTTCCCAAGCCTAAATTCCACTTTTGTCCTGACAAACAGAAGCAAAGACTTAAATTTGCAGCCTTGCCCCATTCATGACTGTCGCCACTGGGACTGTCCCAAACAAAAGAACCAGAAAGTGATGCGGTCTTGTGATGAATGACAAACAACATGAGACATTTTCAGAGCTCCTTTACTCCCACGAAAACACCCGAGTTAAATTTAGAACAAGCAAACACCTTTAGGTCAACCCACTCTATGTTCAACCACTAATTGGAAAGAGTGAATGAATGTGGGTTGGATATATAGTTGTGAATGATTCAGTTTAAGTTTACAGTGTGTAGGCTTCTCTCTGTGACCTGAAAAACACTCAACCCCAACATATCGGAGATCGCCGCCCTGGCCTTCCGCTTTCCCCTGTTGTCATCTAGATTCTGGTCACTTACATGTTCTGCTATCATCTGCACTTCTTCTTCTGTGACACATTTTACTCGTGTCTTTCCTGCCGCAGATATCAGGATGTCAAAGCCAGCAGAGGTTGAGAAAGTCGGGGCTGACTCACCATTAGAAGGCACAGGTAGGATCGGCCTCAGTTATTTCGGATAAGTAACTACTCCTTTAGTACAGATGTGTAACAAGCATGGCATTGGAAAGTATTTGTGTAAACTGGTGTGTGAGAGAGAGAGAGATCTGTGCTGGAGATGAGATTTATCACTTTTTCCTTTGCCTCCTACGCAGAGTCAGAGCGGAATGGACCTGAATCAAATCACCAGGTAGGTCTTACACTTCTGATTGTTACAATCATCTTCCACCTCCTTTACCTACAAACTGATCTGCTTAATGAGATAACAGCTCCTAATAGTAATTTTTGAACTTGTTTTTTACAATAAAGTTCACAATATTTTGGTAAAAATGTCCAACAACCCGTCGAATAAGCGTATCTTTTATTCCAGTAGCACTTCCAATCAAATGATTCATTTTAATACTTTTTTCATTGGGGGGAAAAAACATGAATAAGAAATAATTGTTTGAAATTATGTGAACAATAATTAATACTTTGTAGAATCCCATTTGCTTGTAAAATGCCTCTTCTACACAATTTCACAATCCAAATTGAGAATGGTGTAAATTTTGTCATGTTTTTGATCTTTTAATATTATAAATTCACTGATAAATGATAAAAAAGATCAACCAAAGAAAGTATTTCATACAACACAAGAGCTTGCCCATCATTGCTCACATTTTTTTGCCTGTGTTTTAATTTTCTAAGTAAAAAGGACCAAAAATATTCAGAGAATTTTACTCAAAAACAAACTTTGGTAAAATCCATTCATTAAACGTTTGAATAAAGAGTGATCCATATCCTGCTTTTGCTTCTGAGGATAGACATAAATTAAGCAGACTAAACTTTTTAATAATCTACCTAAAAATGTAGGAAATTGTATTTTTTTTTAATAAGGGAAATACATGAGACCCTTTTTGTTTCGAATCTACAATAGTTTATAAATCATTGTACAGCAAAGTCCTACATTTTACTTTAATTAAAATTAGTTTATTGTTAGTATGTGCAACAAAAAAATGCTTTCTCTTTTTCCTTTTTAAATAAAAACTTGAAAATTTATGGTCTGTATGAAACTATTTTTGATCATCCAGACTCCCGAATATTTTTTCTTGAGCTTCTCCTAATTCTTTTCTAAAAGGTTTAGGTTGGGAACTGAGAAGAGAGTTGTTTTGGTACCTGTCTTGGATCCCGGCCCTGTCAAAAAAACAAAAAATCAAATGATGACCCCTTACTAGTTTATTAGGAGACTAGATTTTTATCTAAAATGTCTATTCATTTCAAAGAACCAGCTCTTTGGAAGAAAAACAGACCCTGAGCATCACAGATCCTCCACCGTATTTCACAGCAGGCAGGAATGATTGTCACGAAAAAGTTTAAAGTCAGTCTTATCATATGTTTATGTTTGTGATTCAGGGGGGAAACAGTATTTCTATCATGCTTTCAAAGCAATGAGTTGGCATGCAGCAAGCATTTAATGATTGTTTGGAAACGTGGTGTAGATTTTGTTTCTACGCTCTTTACTTTCTTCCTCAGTCTGCTTGATGAGAAGATAGATTTTAGCTTTGTTCTAGTTTTGTTTGTTACTTTTCAGTGTTTTTAAAGTTTTTTCTCTGACTTTACACAATTATGAGCAACTTTAAGCAAGATAAGTCCTTTCTATTCTTAGGAAGATCAACACCTACCTGCTTCTTTTAAATGGCATGTTCTCCCTTCATTTGTACGTTTGATAAATAGCTTCTTTTTTTTTTTTTTTAGATAATATGTATACCTCAGGGATATAAGTAGCCACTAATTACTAATGAAAAGTTAATAAATACTTTAAAATGTAAAAGAAAACAAAATTTTGAGTTACTTTCATTTCATAGGATATTTTTAATAATTGTGGCACAGACAATTTAGCTACAAAGGTTAATTTCCCCTACTCATAAATGTACTAAGAGTAAGGTTTTAAAATTTAATACATTGTGAATGGATAATTTGGACTGAAATAAAATGTAGTTGTTTTATAAAGTGTGCATGCTGAGATTTTGCTTTAAAGCAAGACAGAAAACATTTAGAAAAATGTCCCCAAGAAACATCTCTAAATTTCTCTCTTCATTTGGTCAGAAAAGCACATGGATATCAGTCCATATTAACAACTGTCATTGTTCAGTTTTTTGATGTAATTCAGTATTTGACTCATTTCTCCAAGGTTCAGGCGATGAAAGTCAGCCCCTTTCCTCTGTCACCAAACCTGAACAGCAGCAAGGTGAGCGACCTGTTGTGTTTCAGTGTTAACGAGCTGCTCCTGCATGTCTCTGCGTGATTCTGCTTCAGAGTTTGTGCATCTTTTGTATCCCAGCGTCACGCTGTAGGCTTATTGACAGTATGGCTGCTGAAGCTTTGTGCTTATTTCTAAGCTCTGAATTGCTCTTTTGTTGCTTCGGATGGTCAGGCTGACAATGTGTCCACTCTCCGCCCTGTCTTCAGTGTAAACAAATTCACAAAAAAACTGCATTAAGGCCCTTTGCTGTCACTAAGCCCAATGATAAATTAAGTAAATCTGTGAGATTACTCATTTCACCAAGTTATTAATCTTCATTTTCATACCACGACAGATATGCAAATCAGTACACTGGAAGGAGCTTGGTCTTCCAGTCCAAACATGCCCCGGCCTGGGAGAAAAAATATCATCCCTTTGTGCTGAGCAAACACAGACTGGAAACACAGTTCAACGATGGTTAAATAGTAACACTGTAACTGACTCAGAGAAAGCAAACTCACCCCACTCAGGTTCACAAATCCGGATCAGTAGATTATTAACCTTTTGTCCTAAAACTTTAAATTTCATCTCAATCCTAAGTAGCCTCTACATTTCACCATTTTCTTTTCACTGTTTAGATATCACCACTAGCTATTTTTTTATTTATTTTTTTAGATTTTCTTCTACATTTGTCCCCATATGATCTTTGTTTTTAAACCAGAATAAGATGGATGAGTGCCCAGAAATGTCTCCAGGCCTTCCTCCATCTCACGGCCCGACTCCTTCCCAGACAGCCCTGCAACACACTCAGCTCATGCTGACTGGCTCGCAGCTAGCAGGGGTAAGACTAACAAATACGCACAGCCGTGCACAGTGCTATGCCTTTACCTCGCTTGCTTCTACTCGTGCTGCTTTTTGAACACTTTGTTTCCCTTCTTCATCCTAACTTCTTGCTCTTTTCCTCTTCTGTACCTGCCTCTTTCTTTCTTTCTGCAGCTGACAGCTTTATTGCCAGCGCAGCAACAGCTGCTGCTGCAGCAGGCTCAGGCACAGCTGCTGGCTGCCGCCGTGCAGCAGTCCAATGCAGCCCATGCAGCTCATGCTGCCCATGCCGCCGCTCAAGCCAATCAGCAAGCTCAGGCAGCTGCAGCAGCAAATCAGCAAGCCCAGCAGCAGCAGCAACAGCAGCAGCAGCAGCAGCAGCAACACACAGGACAGGCAGGGCAACAGGCTCAGTCCCAGGGACAGGGACAGAGCACACAGGATAAAAACACCCAAAGTGTCCCTGTCCCGCCTCCTCCGCCTCAGCTCACTCTGTCCCAGCCTATCCAGCTCACAGCCCAGGTACTGACCGCCAGTCCCGGACATTTCCTGATCAGAGAGGGGCCTTCAGTCAGTCGAACAACTCATCCTGATTCACCTGTTTGTTCCTATCATTCTTCTCCACATCCAGACCCACTCCCTTTTTCCAATGAAAACAAATTATATATTAACACGCCTTTCCGTTATGAAATCCTTTTCTTGCGAATGTGAGTCAATTCCCGCCTGCTAACATTTATGAACTTGTTTCTCTGTTGAACAGGACATTCAGCAGCTGCTGCAGCTTCAGCAGCTGGTGTTGGTGCCCGGTCACCCACTTCCGTCTCCAGCCCAGTTTCTCCTCCCGCAGGCACAGCAGAGCCAGCAAGGTGGGAGTGCCAGACTTTTTGATTTATTCAGTTTTATAAAAGTATTGATTTGGGGATTTTTATTTTTTTTTCAAACCTAGGAAAATATTTGGACAAAGTTTAAAGGCGTCTAAAAAGTCATTTAATAACATATTGATATGATTTGGGTGCAATTTTCCTAAATAAACAAAGTGCAAAATATTATTATCTGAGACCAAATCAAAACAACATTTCTTTTGAGGCAGAGTTGAGAAACTACAACACACACAAAAAAACAAGAGCAAATCTGAAACTAAAGTATTAATCTGATACAAGTAATGACTTGGTATTGATATTATCAATATTTTTAGATTGATCCAGCCATCTCTATCTCAGAGGGTTTTTTAAAAAAAACAAAAAAACATTAGTGAACAAACAGCATCATGAAGACCAAGAAACACAGCAAGAAACTCCGTAAGACCTGAAATGAGACAAGAAGGAGAAACAGCAAAGTGGCCCATGATACATTGAATCTATTGATGGAATAAATGTTAGTCTTCCATACAAAATCCTGTTTGCCACAAGCTATATAAGAAGAAGGGGCTCATTGTATTAGCAGCTTGATGCTGTAGGAATGCTTGTCTTCAGCAGCGTCGGGGAAGCAGGTAGGGGTTGATGGGAAAATGGATAGCTGTAAATGTAAATGCAGGGAAATAGTGGAAGACCACCTGTTAGAAGGAAGGGCAGGGATAAAAAAAACTGAACTGAACTGAAATGCTTCACTTAGAAGCTCTCTATCAAGTCTGACTGAGCAAAATGGACAAACATTACAATTTGTAGATGTTCTAAAAAACTGTAGCGATGTACCCCAAATGATTTACAGTGTAATTGCTGTGAAAGGCGGTATTAATTCAGAGGCGTAGAATACAAAAACACATCCTGCGTGAAGGTCACATATTATGCTTCTTTGACCAGGTTAGGACAGGTCTAAAATCATTCTTAGATGCTGAGATTTTAGCTGGTCAGTTCTGACTATTTTGAGCTCCTTTCAGACAGAACTGTTGTACAGCATATTGTCACTTTAAATCTAAATAAGCTAGTAAAAGTTTACACTTGCACATGAAAATGGCTGCAAACAGATGCACAATTATACACCTGTACATCTTTGAAAAGCATAAGTAAAACCTCCTGCACAACTAACAAGAATGTAGTAAGTGGTTTATGGATGGTAAGTCAACTAAAAAAGCACTTGCCTTTTCCAGCAGCCATTATACACCACATACAGCAGTAAAACCAGCTGACCAAATGTGCTGGAGCTTCACTTGGTTTGCTGGGATTTGCTAGAGTTGCGAGGTGAGGGCCAGTGCCTATTGATTTGTAACTTTACTTTTGGCCGGTTTTTGAAATGACTAATTTTTCAGTCACCAAAAGAAATAAACTTATTAAAGAAAACACACAGTGTGGGTTTTTCACTTGCTTGGGCTTCTTTGAGAAGCAGCAGAAGCCAAATGGAAGAACAAAAACATGCAAAATGTGAATAATAATAGCTCCCCTTTAAAATATTTCTTATAGTAAAATAATGTGGAGAACCTTGGGTTATTTTTCTTTTAGGTTCCAAATACATCCTGCTTTGTGTTGTTCTACATTGATGTTTTTGATTTTAACTTGTCGATGTGTGAAAGGGTTCAATGGTTGCTGATGTAGACAAAGTCTCCTTCTTTTTGACTTATGCACAATTTCTTGTGTGCTCTTGTTGATCAGGACTTCTATCGACACCAAATCTTATTCCGCTACCTCAGCAAAACCAAGGGAGCCTCCTGTCTGCTCCAACTAGAATGGGACTCCAGTCGCAGGTAGGAAACTTTTTACTCAACGGAAAAGACAAACCCACTCCCTGAACAAGCCTGGTGAGAAAAAAACACTTCCTTTCTCATTTTCACTTTCATTCATCTCATGTCCTGTCAGGTGCAGCGAGATAAGAGCATAGATGTGGGCGGAGGAGGAGGCATGACTACGGTGCCCTCTGTGACCTCTCACCCCGAGGAGCCCAGTGACCTGGAGGAGCTGGAACAGTTTGCCCGCACCTTTAAGCAGAGACGCATCAAGCTGGGCTTCACACAGGTGACCAGAGGCAGATGTTTCGTCAGCATGGAAGCATCTCTGTCTGCTTTGACTGGTCTCAAACTGTTTTCTTCCACCCTGCCAACAGGGAGATGTCGGCCTGGCCATGGGCAAGCTGTACGGCAACGACTTCAGCCAGACCACCATCTCTCGCTTTGAGGCCCTCAACCTGAGCTTTAAGAACATGTGCAAGCTGAAGCCACTGCTGGAAAAGTGGCTCAATGATGCAGGTGAGCTCTTATTAAAATATATTTACAGTTTCACTCCTTTTGACTGAGGACTAACTTTGGGTTTTGCCCTGCAGAGACCATGTCCATAGACAGCACCCTGCCCAGTCCCAGCTCCCTGTCCTCTCCGTCTCTGGGCTTCGATGGCGTTCCTGGTCGCAGGAGAAAGAAGAGAACCAGCATTGAGACGAATGTACGTGTGGCCCTGGAGCGTTCATTCCTGACGGTAAGATATCAGGCTTTATTATTATTATTATTATTATTATTATTATTATTATTATTATTATTATTATTATTATTATTATTATTATTATTAAAAGCTAATACCTAGTTTTTAAAGTTTGTATGTTTGTGTTTATTTATTTGTTACTACTATAATTACTAATAATTATAAAATAAGAGGAAGATTCTAATTCTTCTATTCTATTTATTTATATGGCTTCAGTTCAATTATCTATGTATTTTACACCACTAAAATGTAACAATTGCAACGTTTGCTGATTTGATGATCCAGGATAGGAAATTACAAAATCTTTTATTAAACAAATAAAAACACAGCAATTATTTTGTTGTCCTGTAGGCTTTTACAGTTCTGGTTGTGGCAGCTTTACATCTCATTGTATCTTGCATCACGGTCACTATTAGTCACCAAAGTTAGCAACGTCCCTCAGTAGCACCAATACTGAAAGCTACACTACACAGTCCCCACAGTATTGACCTCTTAGGCTGTTGACACAAAGATAAAATCTATAAATTGCTTATTAATAGACCCATAATAGTAACGTTTGTTTTATGTTGGGGGGTTTTTAACAAAGGGCTCATGTGACTTTTAAATATGAACTTTTCTATGTTCCTTCAGTTGCTAGCTGTGTTTCTGTGTAAACACCAGCAGGTTTTTTATGCCAACTTTACAGCTGATAACATTTTTGTTCTCGTTTTTATAACCATGGCTCCTTCAGCACAGTTGAAACAATGCAGACTAATTTTTCCACTCAGAACCAGAAGCCTACCTCAGAGGAGATCTTGCTGATTGCGGAGCAGCTGAACATGGAGAAGGAGGTGATCCGGGTTTGGTTCTGCAACCGCCGGCAGAAAGAGAAGCGCATCAACCCAAGCAGTGCCACCCCTCCGCTGCCCAGCCATCCCCCCACTGCCCCACAAACGCACAAGCAGCCCTGCTACAGCCCTCATATGGTGAATACCAGACGACGTGTCTCCGTTTGGAGACTGTTATTGTCTCGCAGCGTCTTATCGGTGCCGTTTTGTTTTTTTCTGACCAGATGTCCAGTCAGCTGTCGCAGGCCGTGACCAGTCTCAGCAGCACAACGGTGACCACCATGTCCCCCATTTGTCCCCTAACCTCCAGCCTCACTTCCACTCACCCCTCTCTCACCTCAGCCCACCCCCCTCTGAGCTCCACACCCTCCCCAGCGACTCCTCCACCTCCTCCCCGCAGCACAGCCAGCCCTGCCACTCCCAGCCACAGTACACTCAACCTAAACACAGGGTAAGAAACCCGGAGACGTTCACAGAATGCAGGGCCGGCACAAAACTGTCTGGGGCCCCAAGAGGAGAATGTTTGAATGAAGGCACCACGCCATTAAGAGCAGTAAAAACTTACAATCTGATTGAGCCTGACAAGAAAACCAGTAAAGAGATAATACTTTATTTAAAGGCCTACTCAGTTAGATTGCAGAATTCACTACGTCTGGTGGAAATTTTAGTTTTGGAAAACAGCAAAAACAAAAAATTGCACATTTGAGTAGTACTTTTAGGAAAATATTTCTAATTGTTTTAGCCACTAAAATTAACTTTTAAGTGCATTTGACTATTTAGGATAATCAAGTAAGTAAAAAAAACGTAAAAATAATCTGTTTTGTTTAACTTTTACAGTATCAAATAAAAATAGATATCAAGAAAAATTGTAACATATAAAAATTTATTTATCTGTGATGTTTCATAGCAAAAATTAAAAAAAATCACAATTACTTAATGCATTGTTAATCACTGTTTCTTTTTGCACACTTCCCATCACAAGCTATTAAATTTAGGCAAATTAAACCCACAATGCTGCTTCACATTGCCACACATTTTCATAAATATAATTCCAATTTATACTGCACAGCAGCATGCAGCGTTCATCTGAAGTTTGTATTTAAATTCTTGACACCCAGCACAAATGCGTACATTGATAATTAACCATTCCACTTTATACTTCAACTTCCTCTTCGCAGCGACAGAATCTAATCCTGTGTGTGTCTGTGTGTTGTGTTCACAGCTTGTGGCGTATGGGTAAAAAGAACGGTGAAATGTCCAACTACATCACTGACTTTGCTGCAAACTTGAGGTAAGACAGGCTACACAAATCACTTAAAAACAAGTTTGCACACCTTAGCTTTGTGTGAATTAACTGTGCAAAAAATGAATAGATATTTAGAGCTTTGAACTTTTTCCTTCTTGCTTTTCCTGAGCCTTCCTCAGACAGACGTCTGTCTAGGTGGATGAGTTTATCCTTTGCCTTTCTTGCTGCTAAACTTGCTTTTTTTCTCCTCACTTCTTCTCCTCTGCCTATCTGTGCTTGTGTACATGCTTGCACACGCGTGTGCCGCAACAGGAACACTGTGATGGGAGTTAACACGGGGATGAACCAAGCCCTCCTCGGTAACAATCCCCTGGCCACTATCCAAGGTGTGTGTTTGTAAAAGCAGGGAAATGGAGGCACAGACATTTAATAATTAATCAAGGAAAAATAACGGTTTAACTGCTAATAAACACTTGATCCTTAAAATGGTTAAGATTGTTGTGAAACAATATATTTATTTGAAAATGCAGTGCATTGCAATAATACCTATATTGGTTTGTTCCGATTTATGTAATGGACCAATAAAACACAACAGTGCTGGTGCATACAGAGTGATTGCTTGCTGTGTTAAAAGTGGTTTTCCAAATAAAAATCTGAAAAGTGTGGTGTGCATTTGTACACAGCCTCCGTGACTCAAAACTTGTGCATTTTAGTGTACATCTCTATCAGCTTCATACATTTAAAGATTAAAATATCGGTCTTGTCTTCGTGGGAAAATAGAGTTAGATATGTTCAACAGATACTCAGTTGTATGTTATCTGGACTTTGACTAGGCCATTACTCTGGCCCAAGTCTCTAGTGTTTTGCAGACTCTATTTGGGTCCATCTTTCTTCTCTTTAATTCCTTGTCCCTGCTTAAGAAAAGCGTCCCTTCAGCATGATGCTGCCACCATTTAATTCACAATGGAGATGGTGTGAGCAGCTCACCATACTGTACACATACCCTGTGGCACACCCTGTGGCATGAAACAACGGGACTTTTTATGGCTTTCCTTCAGTAATGACTTTCTTTTGTAGCCTAATGAATAAGTGAATGAGTAATAGGTTTCTCATGAAGAAGTTCTCCTATTTAAACTGTGGACCTCTGCAGCCCCTATGAAGCTGCCATGGGTCTCTTTTGTAAGAGATTAATGCTTCTTGCCCCGTGTCAGTTTCAGTGGATTGATAGGTTTCTCTTCACCATCAGATAATGGCCTCAGCTGTGTCTTATTAACTGCTCGGCTCAGGATTTTGTTTCAACACTACACTTATCGTCTAAACAGGCGACTTCTTAAGATAACTGGAAGAGCTGGGTTTAATTTTCAGAATAAAGGGAGCTACAAACAAATCCATGCTTCTATTTTTATTTGTAATGTTTGTAAAACCACATATTCATATTTTCTTCTGGCTGTGGTCGTCATGTGACAAGATGTGGAAATGTTAGAGGGGTATGAACAGCTTGACAAGGCACTGTAAATAAACGCATGTTCGTAGATTTTCCTCCTCTTAAGCAGTTACAATCTCACTCACTCCCACACATATGTGAACCTTGAAACTCACATGCACACACAGAACACGACATTCGTCGTTATTCACCTTCCTACACTTGAGAACAGCGCAAGAAAAGCCTTAAAACAAACTCCTGGTTTCTCCCCCCAGCAGTGACCCCCACCTCTGAAGAGCCAGCGTCAGTTTGACACCGATCGGTTTTAATCACCTCCACGGGGTGAGAGAGAGAGCGAGACTGACGAAGGGGGCAGGGGGGCTCGTCAAAAACAGAAGTGCGATGATGACTAATACAGTTACACACAGCGGGTGAATCAAGGTGCTCTGGTTGACTACCGACTGGAGACACGGATGAATAGGCAGCCGAGTGTGTTTGCTCATCAACAGTGTGAAACAGCTGAGACAGAGAGTGCGCTCCTTAGGAAATAAATAGCTTATTTTTCATCAGACGTCGCCATCTACAGCCATTAATCCATCCCAGCATGTGTGTGCTTGTGTGTCACTGTGCTTACGCTAATGTGTGGGCTCGTGTTTTTGTTTGTCAAGTGCTGTTTTGCTCATCTTTACCCTTTTCGTCTGTTTTTTTTTTTTTTTTTTTTTTATCATTTGAACGTCAGTATTTTGCTCTTTGAGTCAGGAAACCATCTGTTTGAGAAGCTCATTTTCTGTTTAGGAATCATATGAACATGAGTGTATTTGATTTAATGTCAAGAAACTTTAAAAAAATAATCATCCAGCCACCAAAATGTGCCTTTCTTTAATAAAATAGGAGTTTTGATATTTTTGTGGACTTTAGTTGGAGCTTGAATCTTGAAACTATATATTTAGTTAAGCATTTTATTACATGCATTACCTTAGACTTAGTCTGATTATGGAGAATCATAATTTAAATTTTCTTACTGGCAGAATGATAAGCGAGTAAACATGCATGTGTTTGTTTTTATTTGTTCAAATTCAGAGGTTTGCACATCTGGATACTTGACAGAATTTCCTTTAAACTTTATGACTTGGGTGAAATATCTTGGGTTTCTTTGCTCAGGTTTCTCACAGTAGCTTGCTGAAAGTTTCGCTCATTCCTCCTGACAGAACAGGTGCAACTGAGTCAGGTTCACAGGCCGTCTCTTCTGTAGATTTCCTATCTGACTGAGATCAGGGTTTTGTAATGGCCAGCCCTAAACTTTGACTGTGGTGTCATTAAGCTGCGTTGTAACTAATTTGATGGTTTGTTTCGACCCATTTGCTCCCAAACTTTATCCTCCTGACTGATGTCTTTAGATGTTGCTTCAGTATTTCCACATAATGTTCATTCGGTGTTCTTTAGTTCAAACTTTTACGCATTAGGATGTTGTCATCTTTTTGACATTATTTATCATATGCTGTGTGATACACGATTTACGACCTACACAGCGCTGTGCATTATCTATATTATCTAAGACTTGACTTTTCTTTTGATATTATTTAAGATTTCATTGCATGGAAAATCAGTGACTCATCTTGGGGTCATATGCTAAAATATGTGGATGAATCATTTTCTCTGATTTTTATCTTCCACCCACCATGAGAAAAATTACGAACAAGAATCAAGTAATTAATATGAAACAGCAAGCGGCACAAAAGCGCAAACTACATGAGGCGGCATCTGCTCCTTATCAACAGTTTTAAATGAGTCTAAATGTGGAGGACTGTGTTGATCATTGCAAGAAAAGTAACAGCTTAGATATTTTTATATTAAAGAAAAAATCTCTTTAGCAGAATAACTCCCAAACAAGAAAATCTATTTAAATGTTTAGCATAATTTAAGAAAATATAGACCCATATTTCTTTTAAAATATCCAGATGAAAAATGTGTACAACTGTTAGAAAACTTTTTGCTTTTTCCTACGACACATGATGTAGATTAGATCATTAGACAATATGACCTGAGTAAACAAAAAAGAAAGCAAGTAAGCTTAAGGTTTTAGAATAGTCTAGTCAAAGTTTGGGTTTAAATTAGCTTAAATCAGACACAAGCCAATATCAAGCCTCAATAGGAGAGAGAGCATCAGATAAGGAAGACAGTTTGATGTTGAATGTGTATCAGCCGATGTTTCTAAATCTCACTCACTCACTAGACCTTCGAGAACGAAAGATAACAAACATTTAAATTAAAAGAGAAAAAACAACCTTGACTTGACTTTTATAAAGTAGATGTAGCTTTATGTAATCTAACAGGGATGAACTGCACTGAAAAAAACAGAGTGGAGCTCCAATTGAAAACAAATGTGTTAATTTGGCACATTTAAGTTTATCAAACTTACTTTATCTACATTTGCTTAACATAGCAACTTATTAAACTTTACTTAAATAAAGCTGATTTTATTAAGTACTTAAGTAATTTAATATCTTTTAATATATTAAAAATTAATTTGTATATATTTTTAAATATTTATTAATAAATATATTTCTTACTAATATAGTTATATAATATTAAATATATTTAATATTGAGTTATATTAAATACATTTAATATATTTTAATGTATTAAAATATATTGACATTTATTTAAAAATATATTTTTATATATATTTTAAAATAAATTAAAATATATTCATATATTTAAGGTGGATCACCAGTTGTTGTTTTTTTTCAGTGTGTAAACTACAGGATCAAATGACAACCATGTTGAAATGACGATAATAAAAAAAGAAAAGAATGAACGTTTTTAATTCCTGCATCTCCTTTTCTGTCCCCAGCCCTAGCAGCCAGTGGTGGCCAGCTGCCTCTTTCCACTCTTGAGGGCGGCAGCAAGGTGATGCTTGGGTCGTCTGGGGGTCAAGGAGGCGGGCTTCCCTCCTCCCTCTTCCTCAACCACCCAACCCTCCTTCACATGGGTCAGAACCCCGGCGCTGGACTGGTCAGCGCCGCCATAGCCAAAGTCTCCCAGCCCTCACACTTCCCCTTGGCCAGCAGCATCAGCCCCACGCCCTGCTCCCCCTCCCCCTGCTCCAGCCCTGCCTCCTCCTGCTCCTCCAGTGAAATGGCACACAGTCCGTCCTCCCTGGGGGGGCCCAAGATTGAGTGACCACACCCGGGGGTCAATCAGAGAGGAGCAGAAAGGATTAAACAAGAACCTCGCCTTTCACACCAAAGCTATCTCTTTCTCTCTCTTGAGCTCTTCTTCCGTTTTTGTTGTTTTTCCCGGCGTCTCTCTCCGTCTTTCTCTCCAAGTCTTTCGATGCCAAAAATACACAGAATGAAAGAGGAGAGAAGGAGGGAAAGAAGTAACAGAAGGGAAAAGGAGGAGAAAGATTGAAACCAAAAATCTTTATGTATCCAGTAGGATGAAACGGAGACAGCAATGGACATTTTTCTCTAAAACGTGCGACGTGTCACGTCTCTCTGAAGGAAAACATACCAATGACTCTGCAACAAAGAAGTGGAAGAGACGGCACGTCCGAGTGCATAAACCAAAAATGACAAAAAGATAACTTTGACTATATGACAAGAAGGAATGGCAGCACGGACAAAGAAACAAAGAGGAGAACTATCCTTTTTTTTAAAAAAATTTCATTTTCCAAAGAGCTGAAAGAAGAAGAGGCGATGCGAGGAGGATACGTTTAAACCAAAAATTTTACCTGTGGAGGTGGAGACACAATGAGACAAATAAAAAAACAAAACAAAACAAACAAAAAAAAAACGACAACCAAACCAAAATCACAAATACCAAAAATACGGAGAGAAAAGCTTTATTCAAAGGACGTGTAAATACTGAAGCTATCCAGGACCAGGACTCTACTGCTACTGCAACAAGCAAACACACAAGCATACGAAACATGAAGAACCAGCTCATCCTGTCACTGACTCATTCTGTCTCTCACTTCATGTGTCTCTCACTGATTGTTTTTTTATAATTTTGTAAAATAGTGTTACTTTTTTTGCATCGTGTGTGTCTGCTAGAAGAGCATAAAATTGCATTCGTTTTTCTAAAGTCCAACTTTTTAACACGTTATTTTCTAAGTACAGTTTAACATTAGTTTTTTTTTTTACTATTTATTAGTGCTGTTACACACTTCAGCTCCTATTTATTGCTGTGTGCTACTGTAGTTTTAGCTCTCGTCATTATCATTGCCATCATCTTCATCTGTATCATCGTTGCCATGTATTTTGTTTGTAACGCGACTCGCCCTGCAGCAGGACAGATGGCGGAAGTGATCCAGTTCTCACCAAGTGCCGCTAGCTCGCAGATCGAGATGGCTCACTTTGTTGTAACTTACAGTGCGAACTCATTCATTAGGAACAGGTTGACATTTTTAAGCGCTTATTTAGACTGCCAAACCCTACTCTTTAAGATAAAGGTGTTGAATGTTGTCTCTTTCTCAGTAAAAAAAAATAAATAAATCCTAATAAGTTAGTCCATAAATGAATTTATATGTAAAAAATTTATCAAATGTATTAAATACTGAGCCACAAAAGTATTTTTTGGTAATGGCAGCTTATCACATGAAATAAATCTTGTTGTGTTGTGTCCTAATAGAGGCTAAGTCCAAGTCTTTCTAAAGCCCTTGGAGGCTTTAATTTTCTTCTGAGAAACTCTTCTGACTATCCATTAAATTCAGTTATCAGGCATCATTTCACTGGTTTATGGTGAAATGATGTTCTACTCAATGCTTAATTTTAGCCCAATCAGTGCTCTCTGGAATATTCAGAACCTTAGAAACATGTCAGCAACCAACGGCATCCCTTTGATTTGCAACAATAAGGTTTTTGGACAGCTATTTGCAGATAATTGTCATGCTCTTTGCAAGCTTTTAGAGAAAGCCTATTATGCAAAATTCACATTTTGCTAATTTTTATGCTCCATTTGGGTCTCAGTTGCTTCTAAAAATAGCTTTAAAATAAACAGCCAGCTGTTTTTTTGGCAATAAGTTAATGTTTTTTGGAAAATAACCTCCTGATTGTTAAAACACAATCAACAGGCACGTTGCTGTTACCTAGCAACACCATTCCCATTACCTGGCAACCCAAGCAAGTTTACCACTGTATGTGCTGTACAATGGCTGCTGGAAAAGACAAGTGTTTTGTTGTAGACTAACTATTCAGAACTTGCTGCATTGTTGTTTAATGTGCAGGAGGCTCTACTACTGCTTCTCAAAGATGTACAGGTGCATAATTACACATCTGTTCGCAGCCGTTTTCACATGCGAGTATAAACATTGCGTTGAAGGGTGTGGGCAGCAGCAACCTATTTGGATTTAAAGTGACAAGATGACTTAAAACAGCTCATTCTGAAAGTAGCTCAAAATAGATAGAAAAATCTCATTATCTAAGAATAATTTTGTGCAAAAAATTAAATAAACATGTTTTGTATAGAAACATAGACGTATCCTCAACTGTTGAAGGAAGCACAACAAGTCACCTTTAATGGACTAATCAATATTTATTTACACTTATAAAAGCTTTCTTAATACAGATTAGATTCCACTTTACTACAGATAACTTTATTATGGACTAATTTGTTTTGATTTCTTCGGGGCTGCTTGTTTTTTTGTTTTTGTTTTTTTTTACCAACATCTGATCTGGATTTCATCTCAGCTGCCACATTAGAAATATATTTACTGAGAGAAGCATTGATGTCTTCGATACTTGAGCTCGTTATCAGGGCAGTCCGTGTCTAAATGAACATGCCCAGGAAACTTCACACGCTGAAAATGATGTTGAAAGTATGAAATAGGGGCTGTGATGGGAGATTTGAAGGAATAACCACTGAGACTGGAGGCTAAATAAGTCAATAAAGCCAAATTTAGTCACAGCTTGCTCTCGTCCCTGCGTTGTCTATCAGCACAGACCGCCTGACATCTGTACGTCTCGATGTATATGTCTGCTTCCATCATCGCTTCATCAGTCACATTTCACATGTCATTTTCCACCCTACTCTTCCATTAATCCTCAAATAGATACCAAAGCATTATGTTCTTCTCGAGCCTTAGCCGAGACATAAACACAATAAAGAGGCGCCCGTGGGGGGGAGCATTTCTGAGGGACGGGGCTGAGAACAGGATGCTGCCACTGAAAGGCCCCACTGGAGAATCTCCTCCACCTGAAAGCTTTATTTAGGGGCTGATCTTTTACTCTGAACATCCCTCACACACACACACACACGTACGCACACAACAAAGGGTAGTCACACTTTTTTTAAAGAGGATACCAAAAACAAACCCAAACCAAAACGACGAACTCTCACTACCCAAGGAATGACTGAAGCAAACCAAAAATAACCCAAACCAAATGTGGCTGGAGGGAGGAGGGGAGGAGGACCGGCAGATATCCGCCTGTCCGTCTGTTAGCTTTAGGCCTGCAGAACTGCGGCCCGCTCTGAAACTGTGTAGCACTGATGGAGGGATGAACAGACAGGCGGAAAGACAAGAGAAGCAAAGAATAGGTCCCTTCCTCCCTTCCTCTGCCTCCCTCTCTCCAGCTCGGCTCTCTGGTCCTGGATGGAGCTAAACGCAAATGACCTCACTGAACTGAAATCTGTTTTTATTTCAAATGTTTTTAGTTTTGATTCTGATTCCTTTTTCCCCTCTGCTGTGTCTCTTGATGCCGTTTCATGTACTGTATTTTAGTGCTTATTACTTATTTGGAATAACGTACTCGCTTACTTACTTACTACAAGAGCTCCTTATTTTTTTCGTAGTCGTGCTAGAGATTTTTATCAGGTGGTTGACGATAAAAACAAAAAAATACTGTGAAAATTTAGCTTCCAGATTTTTATTAGCCTGTCCTGGCGGGGGGGAAAAAATAGACGACACAAAAGCCAAATTGAGCAGCAAACCTTGAACTCGTCAAACCAAATACTGAAGCAAACCAAATTGTGCACGAGGACAAAGAAAACGGGTCAGTTTGTCTGAGGTGAGCGTTTTCTGCATGCAAGTGTTCATTGGAGGCTTAAAAATGAAGACGTGGGTTGGGTCAGGAGTGATGTCTTGTAATTTTTTAACCCAAAGACGGCAATCTGAGCTACACTTTAAGATGCAGAGCTGTACTTGCAGCATAGGCCTCGGTTTATTTGAAGCGTGGGGAGTTGGACTCTATCCAAAGAATATTTGGTTTGATCCTCGCCGGGCGAAACAGTCGACACACGAGAATCATTTCACGAACCAAGCTTTAGATGTGGAAGGGAGGGTTTGCACCTTAAAGGTGAGGCCTTCTCTCCACATTGACTCTTAGACGGAATGTATCTGTTAGTGCTTCTATAGATTTTGTAGAAAAAAAAAATCTATGTTCTACTGCTTACTTATCGCTGATGTACTGAAAAGAAAAAAACTAAAAAAAAAAAAAGACTTTGAGAAAAAAGATCCTTAAAACATTGATAACTTGATTTTAGACCAAAAATTTTAACTATCTCTCTTTGGATGTTTTTTTTTTTTTTTCTCTCTTTTTTTAAAATTATGATTTAGACTTTTGATTGTACTATTTATTCAGGGTTGATTTATTGGCTTGTTTATTTATTTGTTAATTTATTTCTAGAGGTGCTTTTCTGATCATGTGATGGGTTTGTAATGAATTTTCTTATTTTATGCCCCCTGTGAAAGGTCTTTATTTTACTTCTTTACACCAAATAATACCAGAACTGTATTTTAAAAGCCCTGTAGAGACTCTACATACAGTTCAACATCAGTAAAGATGTGTGACAAGCCTTTAAATAAATTCAGATTTTATTGCAATAACATAATCCTACACTGAAAATCTTTAGAAAATCCAATGATAAGTGATAATTGTTTTTAATATAATTGATGGCACACTTATTAGGGCATCTAATTATTCCTTTATATTTATTGCATCAATTTAATTTAAGTTGTGGATCAAAGTATAATTTTCTAATTAATAATTCACAACTTCCTGTTTGTCTTGGGTATATATTTTTGTGACACCAAGATCATTTCTCTTCACAGTTCACAAAATAAGACTCTTGGGAGATCATGCTATTTAAATAAGGTCGATGTGTTGATCTTAATTTGCCACAAAAATAGCTAGTTAAGCTCCTCAAATTTTTGAACTACCAGAATATTTTATATAAAAACCTGATGCAATTTTCCAGAAAAATGAGTATGGGTCTTCAAAAGATCATTCAGCCTATAAATGTTTCAAAAACTGCGCAAAACAATGAAAACATGATTCACTAGATGCAAAATGAAGTACAGCTCAAACCTACTCACTGTTTGCAAAAGGTGGTTATGAAATGAATTAACAGCATGAGTACCAACCATTTTACCACTAGTTACCACATGGTATTTTCTCCACAGTGAACTTTCTTCCTGCAATAAATTATGAATTTCTTTTAAGCCTTCTGCACATCTCTACCAGGTGTTTCCATTAATGTAGCAGGCCCTGTGAATTTAAAGTGGCAGCACTGTGTGCAAAACACCTCATGATCTTTTCAACAGAGCAAGTTAACATTTTTGATTTCTTTGACTTACATTTTCCCTTCAATCTCCTTGAAGTTCAAACTCTGATGAGTAAACATGAAAGCGGTTTGACTGTGAGTCTTATCGTGAGTTGCGCGTTGTGGCACAGAGCTGCTTCTTTCTTTTAATACTCTCCACATCAAACCAAGAGCTTTACTGTTGTGCCAAAAACACAGAAGAGGAGTATCAACGGGGGCAAAAAGCTGAAGTGTTTTTTTCTTGACAGAGACAACAGAAGGAGGCAGAGTTCCACATAACCCTCTAACTAACTTCTTGTTTTGTCTCTGTTTCGTTTTGTATCTTGTATTGTTTTCACTTTCCTGTACGATTGTTTTAAAATGATTTCTTCATCCACTGTCGGATGTAAAAGAGAGATAGTTCATCATATACCTCATATTCTTTGATGATAAACCAAATAGATGAATGCTTTAAAAAGCGGGGTTCAGGTGCGGATCAGGGTCCTGGAATGGGTCCAGGTGCAGGACGGTGTGTTTGCTCTGTGAGATCTGGTCCCTCTTCAGTCTCCACATAGCTGCACGCTGCTCCCCCCTCCCTGGGACCTCAACCCTCTCCTCACATTTGAGCCTCACTGCTTCCTCCCTGTCAAACCTGGACTGTGGGCTTGATGCTGCTCTTTGACTCGGATCTCAGATCAACTCTGGATCTGGGTCCGCCTCGTAGCGGCTTTATCACCAAAGCTGCCCCCTCTCTGGTCCCTAACGCCCGATGAGGGGGCTTGATGTTCAGTTTAATGCCAGGTTGCAGCTGACTGAGGTAACTAGGTGACATGTACAGACAGTTATGTGTATGTGTGTGTTGAGAAAGTGGAAACTGGAGGGAGAGGTGAGCACATAATCTGAACATCTGGATTCTCTGTGTTTTCCCCCTTTGGAGGAAAGGAGAAAGAGCGACTCTGCTGTGCAACTCAGGGTTTGATGGACTTGGTGCACAGTGCAGGACTGTGGTGGGGATACCCCACTAAGCGAATGATACCAAAGTCTATGCCCCACCATGGATCCAGCACTATGTGCACACTCCGTGAAATCTTGACACTGGCAGAGTGTTTGCTGAAAAGCTCCGTTAAAAAACAATGGCAGCAGGGTTTGTCTTAACTACATAAATTATACTCTTTAACAATTTCAGAGCAAGGATCTTTAAAGGGTTCTTTTTTGATATCTTAGCACAAAGACTGGAATTAATGCGTTTAAAGCGGACATGTTATGCAAAATTCAAATTTACTTCCATTTGGGTCTCTACTGCTTCTGAAAACAGCCAATGCACTTAGAAACACACCCAGACATGTTTTGGCAATAAGTTAATTTTTCTTATGTTTGAAAAATGAGCCATTGCTAAGGTAGGCATTGTACCATTACCTAGCAAGCCCAGCATAGCCCAGCCTGTTACCTAGCAACTCAACTGGAACTCCACCATGTTTGGTCTGCTGGTTTTACTGCTAAATGAGCTGTACAATGCCTGCTGGAAAAGACAAGTGTTTTATTCTTAACTTACCATTTAGGAACCATTTGTTGCATTCTCATTGGTCGTGCAAGAGGCTCAAGTTCTGCTTTTCAAATACGTACAGTTGTGTAATTGCGCACCTGTTTGCAGCCATTTTCATGTGTGAGTGAAAGCGTTAAGTTCTAAAGTGACAGGAAATCGCTTATTCTGAAAGGAGCTTATAATAGACGGAAGTGAGCAGATTAAAATCTGATTATCTAAGAACCATTTTTGAGCAAAAACTATAATGAATATAATCGTTCACTTGTTTTCATAGACCATCTCTTCAAAACACAGATTTTAAATCCATGGCGTGTGTTGAACCACGTTTTAGGGGTGTAATGTAGTGTCAAGTAACATGTCTAAAAATTGCTTATTTAGGAATAAAGTGTTAAATCTATAGCAGTAAAGTAGTGCCAAGGGTAAAAATACAAAGGATATCTGTTCAGCTGGTTCAGAAAATCAATGCTGGCTTTTGAGGACAGAGTTTATTAAGAAATCTTCAAATTTACAAGTCAGGATTACAACCTTAAGGGGACTTCCCTTCCAGTTCCCCAACAAGGAACTTGGAAATTCCAGCTTCTGTGTTGAAATGGAAAACCAGAAAAAGATCCTCGCTTAGTTTCAGGGAAGCTGGGAAGTTGGCTAAATTCCAGGATTTATTACTGTTTAAACAAACCCATTCAACTGAACTAAAATCCTCCTAAATGATGCAAGCACACACTTTTATAATACAATACCACTGGGGTTTGGAGTGGGTCTCTCAAGCATTATTTCACATGCAGATTGTGCACAGTTCCTGTAAAACTATTTGGATGGTTTCTTAAATGGAGGTGAATAATTTCCCTTTCATGAGTTCTTGATTATACTTGTAACGTCTTGTAGAAACTATTAGAAAAGAGAAAGATCAGTAAAACAAAGTATTGTTGCAGTTTTGATTGCAATTAATTTAAACTGCATCTGGATGACTAAACTCTGTGGACAATTTTGAATTTAGCTGGGAAAATATATTGTTTACATTGCTCTTGAAATATAATACTCTACCTAATATTGCATCTTAGCAGTTCTTTGGAATTTTATGTTGATGACTGAAGATTCATTTGAATCAGCGGCGGCTGAGCTCCCCTCACTGGTAACTGAAGTCACTTCTGCTTGAGGCTTTACATGTCTTTAGCTTGTTAAAGTCTCACTAATAGACAGCAAAAGCCACAGAAACAGCAAAAATGCAATATGAGCTTTTTGTCCTGAACCGAAAGTTGCAACCATGATGATGAGGAGAAGAAGAAAAAGGTGTGCAATCTGTACAATCAGTGATGGCACATGCTGGAGGTTAGCAAAACGGTCTGAATCAGCAGTGATTCATAATTTCCACTTTGTTTAGGCAGAGGAAAGCTAACTCCTCCATCTGTTTCCAGTCTTTGTGCTAAGCTAAGCTTACCAGCCACAGGCCTGCATGGCTCTCTGTTTTTGTGCAACCTCCTATTAAAACTGCAGCTATTCCTTGGATTCACATGAAGGGAAGCAGTTTCCCAAAGTCGTGAGCGATATTTCCTTTATTTAGAAGGAGAGGCAAAGCAAGCTGAGCAAAAGGAACCCTCAACAAAGCTGCCACATCTTCCTCCACCCACTCTCATCCACACGTACACACTCTTCCTCTACTTCATCTCTTCTCTACTCTTCTCTCTTTCTCTTTTCTACAATACAGCTTTAGTCCAAAGGTTCTGCAGCAACACAGCAAAGCAAAGTCAGATGTTAAAGAATAAAACCAAAGAGCTCTAACTTGATCCTCTTTTTAAACTCGAGCCCTCCATCCCTCATCTTTCCCTGTCTGCCCTCCTTCGTCACCTAGTGAGCCAGATTTTGAAGCATTAACCTCAGCTATCCAAAGGGAAATAATAATAATAATAATAATGATAATTAAGATATTGATGATGATGAAATGTATATTTTTAAGTATTTGTCATTGGGGGAAAAAAAAGTAACCTTAAACTTCTCATGAGTAAGGTGATGACAACGGTGATGATGATGAAAAAGAAGTTTCTCTTGGTATCTTTGTAGCTGTTCAGATCCTTCCTAAGTTTGTGTCTTTTTCTGCTCGTGCTGCCAGAGTACCGCTTTACTCCCCCCTTCTTCTCCACTCTCATTCATTCCCAATGTTTGACCCTGACGTCCGTCCGTCCGTCCGTCTCTCTGTCTGTCTGAGTTTTAACCCCCTCTGCGTTTGTCTGAAAGCTGTAAAACCATCCCGATGGGGAAGTTTGGGATTTTTCTCTGGAAGTTGGTTCATGTTTACAGACAGCGAGGAGGCTGTTACAACTGTGAGCGTACCTGTATGCGTGTTGGTTAATAGGTGGGGTATTTTTTGGCTGTTAAAGGATAAAAAGAGCCCTTGTTCTTGTAACAATAATGCATCCCGGCTCATGATCTGTACTGTTTGCCAACTTCCCAAAAGATGTAGCTTTAATCTCTCCACCTCTGTCACAACAGTGTTTCCTTATTTTATGTGTGCATGTGTGTGCATGCGTGCGTGTGAGTGTGCGTGTTTGTGTGTGTGTGTGTGTGTGTGTGTGTGTGTGTGTGTGTGTGTGTGTGTGTGTGTGTGTGTGTGTGTGTGTGTGGGTGTGTGTGTGCGTGTGTGTTTGCAGGTACGGCTGTGTTAACGTTGCTAATCCTTTTGTCTCTTTCCATTCTGTGATTTGTCTCCCATCTGCACTTTTTTTCCTATCCTCCCCGTTTCCGATCCCGTGGTAGCAACTTAGACTTTTAGTGTATTTATCTTGAAAACCCCCCAAAAAAGAAAGAAAAATAACTGCTTGTTCATTGTACAGTGTTGTTCATTTTAAGTCATTTTTGTAACTGAAAGTGTTTCATTCATCTAAATAAAACAGGAGACAAAAACTGTACAGATGATCTCCCTTTTCCCCTTCGCCTCTTGCCTTTTTTGTGTGTTGAGCTCTTGAATCCGGAGAGATGTTTTCATCTTGAACCACAGGTTTCACTTGGTTTGGAGAAACCTCATCGATGAAACAGAAAACACACACCACCGTATATTTGATATGCCTCTTTCTAACCAGAAGAGGGGGCTGTTAGACTATCGCCCGGTTTACTACCAGATGATATCTGACATTGATTCCTTTTGATAGAAACGACCACAAATCACAAACTTTTATAATCTAAGATGTTTATAATTCCTCTACAATATAATTTCATTGACGTAATCTGAGCATCAGTGCTGCTTCGAGTCACTTTTTAAATGTTTCAGATCATTAAAGACATTTTAATATCAATATATGAATAGAAAACACATTTTTCAAATGATAGTTTTATTTATTAGGACATAAAACAAAGTTTTGTTTTTTGATCATTTCATTTGCTAAGGCAAAAACATTTTTATTACATTTCACAGAAGATTTCAAAAGTTCTCCTAATTTTTTGATTGTTATAGTAGTTGAGTCTTTCACTGCTGTTAATATTTTTACTGAATAAGTTACAAAAACACAGATTGTCATAAGGTGTCCTAATGTTTTTTTGGTATGAGTGTAGTTATCACTTCTTTTGACATGGTACATTATGCTGTAAAAAGGATTGATCATCATATAATTGCTCCCATCTCACTGGGTGGAGTTGCTCCTGGATGATCTTTTGACACATTTTCTTTTATTCCTGGATGTAATTATAGGCCAAGTGATCCACAACCTAGATGGTAGCCAACCCTGCACATGAATACAAGAATGCTTTCATTTTCCAATGTCCTCATTTTTTGACATTTCATCTCCAGACTTTTTGCTCTCCTGCCCATTTCCAGCCTATTATTCTACTTTAACCAGAACTAACAGATAGTTATAAGCATTTTTCCTACATTAAAAGCACTAATATTCTGACTACGATGCTTAAAAATATGTTAGGACTCATATCAGTTTTTCACTGTATCAGGTCAAATTACTTCCATGTAAATGAATGTTAAATATTAAATATTTTAGAAGCGCTCATCAACAGCAGAAAAAAACTATAACATTCTAAGTTTAATAGGTCATTTTATCAAAACATTCTGCCACAGTCGACCCTTTAAAAACATATATGATTTTTATGTTGCTTAAAATAAAAATAAGTTTGACAACCTTGGTATAAGATGTATTGCCAAAACACAAATAACTCACATTTCCCCTCTTTTTGTGGCCCTGCATGAATGGGATTTAATTTTTTCAAATTCTTCAGCAAATCTACAGTCCTAGAATAAATGTGGTGCATGTTTTTACGTACTGAAAACATTTACTTTCTTGCTGGATGTCAATTAACAAATATGTAAAAATCTGATGCTTTGCTGGTGTAACTATTTTGTCCTTACAGTAGAAAATATTCTGTTTTTAACATAGTCTACATTGTTTTTATTACAGTAAACTCTGCATTTAAAGTCAAAGCCATGCTTGCACACTGTATCTGAAGGCTGATTGTTTGGATTTCTCCAGTAGTAAATGCAGTGAAAAAGTTTGCCAGGATGTAAAGTGAGGAGTTTCATGCAGTTTGTTTTCTGAGGAATTTAGCAAAGTTGGCAGCATCCTTCCTTCATTGAGCTGATAACCGGTGAGGCGAAGCCGTTCTGAACTGCAATACAGTAATAAAACACTCTGGCTCAAACAGCTTATTGTCTTGGCTAAAACTAATAAAAAAGAGGAAATAAAAACTGCGTGTGAGGTGGGCTGATGTTGAAACCGAGGGCTGCAGTGTCTCATCCTGTGTCTCCACTCCGTGAAAACAAGTTCTCACCTTGGGCTCTTGTAGGTGTTGGAGGAGTTAAGGAGTCAGTTCATCTTCATCTCCTCCTCTAATGAAATCCTCTCTGCTGAGTAACGGGGACATCTGCTAATTGACAAAGTGAATCCCTATAATTTTGTTCACTTTCCTCCAGCAGAAGTGCATGTGTTTGTTTCATGGTTTAACTGCTTTTGCTGTCTCTTTCCATGTTTTCTCCTTCCTCCTCCTCTTCCTCCAGCTCATCGCTCTCTCCCTCTCTCGTTAACTGCCTCTCCTTCAGTCTGTCTCCTGCTCCCCCCTGCTGGGTGGCACAGTAGGTGGATGATTAGGTAGGATGCTGGAGTGTGTAAGTGTGACAGCTTTCAGACACCCACCTCCAAGTTGAGTCATGGACGGCAGCGGAGAGCATGTGATCCCATCACCAGGGTGACTCGGATAAGATCTGCGTTGCTGTGTTTGTCGCATCGTTTAGTAATGTTTGTTCTCTCTCAAAATGCCGGCATCTTGGAGGAATCTGAAAATCATATTTATTTCTAGAAAGTGAAACATTTTGTGTTTGTTGTTGCTCATCAGTAGCAGTAAGTGTTGAATGTTTCCTTCATTTAATTCAGTTTTGTGACATGATGTAACATACAGGGTCAACGATCAAAAACTAAAGAGGAACATATTTTTATATATA
>CAEFZX010020537.1:0-15777 GCA_903066825.1 Alfaro cultratus
GCGGTCACATCTACAGATCAGTCGTACGGTAAAACCGCCCTGATGAAAGCTCTGCTGCACCTCAAAGATGGCAAGAACAAAACCATAGAGGAGCTGGTCAACATTTCAGAGAGGATCGGCGACATTAAAGAGTTTGTGAACGCCGCCTTCACCGATAGCTACTACAAAGGTCAACTTTCTTCTGAATAAAAGCTTAAACTTGTCAGTCTGCTGTCTTTTTCCATGTTCCACTGGTTTTTAATAATGTCCTTTTTTAACAACAATAATAAAATATATCTTTTGCTATGTCTTATAGGTCAAACTGCTCTACATATAGCCATTGAGAGGAGGAGTATTTCCTATGTAAAGCTGCTGGTCAGCAAAGGTGCCGATGTTCATGCCAAAGCCAGTGGGAAGTTTTTTCAGCCTCATGATGGTCCCAACTTCTACTTTGGTAAATCTTTTTTCTCATAGGACACTGATTTGCTTCTGACAAACGTTTTGGATTTACCTAAAAAACACAGCAGTTCTGACCAAATCTAGTTTCTCTGTAACAAATGTAACAAAAGGATTCAGCCGGAAGACCATTCTAAATGTCTTATTGGTGGCTATTAAGTCATGCCAGGTGATTTCACACTGCATGAAACAGTTTCATTAAGACAGGCGTTGCCAAAATCTATTCCAAATTAACATTGTTAAGTCATCAAAATAAACAACAAAAACATATTTATTACCTCAAAATTTATTTTTACACGTGTTAGAATGTCCAGATTTGACATAAGACAATTTATTAGAAATGCTCCTGGGAATCAGAATTTCTCGCCAACCATGGCCTCAAAACTCAACTTTTTTTGTTGTTGCACATTTTATTTGCACTTCGGACCATTTAAATCTTTTAAACTTGTTGAATATGTCTTCAACAAGGTATAAAGTCACAAAACCATACTTCTTTCACATTTTCTAATAAGTGGTACAGTAATAGTTTTGCTCTAACATTATGGGTTGTCGTTTGTAAAGTTAAAGTGACGCAGGAAAAAATCAACAGCAAATTAACAGCCGTTAGAGAAAAGTAATGCAGTCTCATTGTTAAAAGTTATATTTTTGAAAAACACCTTATTCATTCATTTATAAATGTCACCGTTTAAAACAAAAATACTGAATTAGCTGAATTAACTCGGTCATACGAACCTCTTTGTAGCTGCGAGACTGAATTACTTCCGGTCACCTCTTCGTCATCGTTTCTTTTCTCTATCTATCTATTTTTTGTACATTTCAGCTTAAACAAAGGACGAGCAGATTTAATTTCAACAGACGTCAATATTAATCATCAGCAGGAGTTCATAAAGGGGTTCACAAAACTCAGCTTTTATTTTTATTGTCCACTTCCGGCTATCGGCACGAGACTTTTTATATTAGCTTAAATACTTAGCTGAGTGCTACCTCGGGGGTAAATATTTAGCTTGAAGCTCAATGCTTGCTAATAGTTTGTAAACTAAATATTAAGCTTGCTAGCTAAATATTTAGTTTCAAACTAAATACTTAGCTTGCTAGCTAACAGATAATAGTAGTTAGCAGCACAAGTGGGATTTTACTTACATTTTCTCCACTCCACACTGGCTGGAAATAATTTCTACACCGTCACTAGAATTTGGATATAGTTACATTTAATTTCTCAAATGACATAACTACTAGGGCTGCACAGTATATAATGTCATCGCAAAATCAGTGTACGCAACATTGACATCACACCTAGTGTTTGGACAGCAATGGCTAATTATAAGAGATCTGAAGTTGTGTTATTCATACTTATGCAATATTCAGCCAGTAGGACAGTCTCATGGTGGCAAAAGCTCACAGTTTTCTGCCATCCTGTGTTTGTAAAGGTAGCACATGTGTTGTGATTCATGTTGTTTAATTATTCCATTATAGGTGAGCTGCCTCTGTCTCTAGCAGCCTGCACAAACCAGCCTGACATAGTGAGCTACTTAATGGAGAATGAGTATCCAGCGGAGGCCAAGATGGCAGACTCTCACGGCAACACAGTGCTGCATGCCCTGGTGTTGGTGGCCGATAACTCAAAGGAGAACACAGAATTCATAACGGCCATTTATGATCGTATCCTAAAGACAACTGCCCGACTGCATCCCAAGATAAAGCTGGAGGAGAAAGAGAACCACGATGGACTCACACCTCTCAAACTGGCTGCCAAGAATGGCAAGATTGGGGTAAATGCAAACCCAGAGTAACTTTAAAAAAAATAAGACTAATATGGTTGGAGCCCTCAGTTGTGACTAGATTAGAATCCTTTTGTCTCTAACCAGGTGAGTCTGAACTGTCACAGACTGTTTGTAATTTCCTCTTTTATTTGTCTGCAGGTATTTTCTCACATCTTGCAAAGGGAATTCCAGGAGAATCACTTCAAGCACTTGTCCCGTAAATTCACTGAGTGGGTTTACGGACCCGTCCACAGTTCTCTGTACGACCTGTCCTCTGTGGACTCATACGAGAACAACTCTGTTCTGGAAATTCTAGTCTATGGCAGTGAAATTCCTGTGAGTCACAGCTTTGCAGGCAAACTCAGAAGAACCTTATGCTGTCATCAAGGTCACAAGGTCGTGTCTCTTCTCAGAACCGCCACGAGATGCTGGAGAAGGAGCCGCTCAGCTGCCTCCTGGAGGATAAGTGGAAGAAGTTTGGAGCTGGAATGTTTCTTTTCAACTTCCTGGTCTACCTTGTGTACCTGATCATCTTCACTGTTGTAGCCTACAATAAAAAAGATGCTACACAGGTAAACAGATTTAAACAGTGATTAACAGAGCCTGAGACGGCCCTGAACTAATGTCTCCTCTGTGTCCCACAGCTTCCGTTCATCCCTGACGACGCCTGGGATTACCTGTATGTTTTAGGCCAGATGCTGACTTTACTAGCAAACTGCTATTTCTTTGTCATTGAGGTATGTGAGCCACATTTGGTTTAAATCAGCACCTTGTATAAGTTTAAGTTTAGTAAAACCTCTATAACAAGTGTCAAACCCAAGGCCTGGGGGCCAAAGATGACCCGCCATAGCTTTTAATGTGGCCCTCTTGACCCTGGAGGGCTTCATTAAAAGGACCTTCAAAAAACAGCTTGAAGATAAGTAGCAATTTATTTTATCAATTACATCAAATGTTTATCTGTATACTACCAAATTATATCAATGTGAAAAGACGTTCAACATCATTTAATTTTATGAAATGCTCATGAAATGCAGAGATAACTATTTATTAGTTTGTTAATGGGTAGTCTTATCAATACGTTCGAGTACAAGTTCACATTCGTGATCTTGTTGTGGCCCAAAATGAAAATGAGTTAAACATCTTTTTCTATAATGCCATAATCCCAGATTGTAGGCATGACAAGGAAGAGGCCAAAGCTGCAGACACTGCTGATTGATGGATATTATGAGATTCTCTTGTGAGTAACGTTTTCTACTCTTATTTTGTTACAGATTTGACCAATAGTAGTTTCAGATTGTCTAACATGGAGACACTGACATTTTGAGGACTTTACTGGGTGTTGGGTTTTAAATCAACACTTAGAAGATTATAATTATTAAAAGTGTCTTCCTATGCACAAGTATACACTACCATGTATTATTTTGTTATATAAATTCCAAAGTCAAGACATAGGTTTGTGGTTGTAACAAGTCAATATTTGAAACAGTTCACTAGATATGACTTTTTCTCCAAAGATGGTAGTGACTACAAGTAAACTTGGGTCACATGCACTGAGTCAGTCTAACATCCATGCTGTTGTTAGCTTCACTCAGGGCTTACTGTTCCTGGTCGCCACTGCTCTGTACTGGGCGGGGAGGCAGGAGTACCTGGGCTTCCTGGTGATCTGTCTGGCTCTCAGCTGGGTGAACGTGCTGTACTACTCCAGGGGCGACAAACACATGGGCATCTACAGCGTCATGATACAGATGGTAGGGGTTCCACTCAGCTGCGACTGACCTTGAAGTGGATTGTTTGCCATCTAACTTCTGATTTCTTTGCAGATGATCATCAGTGATATCCTGCGCTTCTTTTTTGTTTACATCGTTTACCTCTTGGGATTTTCAGCAGGTATTTTGTCTCAGCTCCAGTAAATAGAGAGTTAACTACTCTAGGCTTGTCAGTATTTTCACATGTATTTGTATTTGTCTCTTGTTACAGCAATGGTCACACTGCTTATGGAACCACCCAAAAACCAAACAGGACAAGGGAATCCAAGTCCTTCTGATGCCCCCACAACTGATAATAAATGTGTCACAACTGGCTACAAAAGTGTCCCTCATACCATCCTGCAGCTCTTCAAGTTCACCATCGGCATGGGCGACATCAAGTTCATCCAGGATCACCAGTACCTGGAGGTCTTCTACCTCCTCCTTATTGGCTACATTGTTCTTTCCTACATCCTGCTGCTCAACCTGCTCATAGCCTTAATGAACAACACTGTGAAAAAGACCACCAGGGAGAGCGCTGGCATTTGGAGGCTGCAGGTGAGTGAATGCCGTCCACATTGGTGTCTGTTGAAGAGCGGGTATTAAATGGGTTGCTGTCGTCCCCAGAGGGCTCTCACAATCCTGGACATGGAAAAGCGGATACCCTGCTGTCTGAAGAAGAGTTTTCGCTCTGGGGTGGAGAGGAAACTCGGCACCGCTTTTGGAGACGATCGTCGAAGGTGTTTCAGGTAGGCCTCTTTATGTTTATCTCAGCTACTCAAACACACAAAGGGCTGTGAAACCTATATTTATACTTTTGAGATTGTTAAACCTGATTCTTTGCCATCCACCATCCAACTGGATTAAATAATTAAATATATTTAACAATTCACTCCATTTATCCGTCCTTCCTGGATCAATTACTAGGAGTTAGAAACCCAGTTAGAGTTTCTAGCACTGATGCTGAGAGCCAACAGTGCTAGAAAGACTGTACCCATTGGTATTTATTGTTTATATCTTATTGCCAAACCTTTGGTCAAAGTGTGAATGCTCAATATAGCTAGCTTGCACTATGCTGTTATAATGAAGCTTAATATACAATTTAATCCAGTGGAAGAGCATCACTGAAATCTGATCAGGATTTCTATTTGCTAAATGCCACAATAATGAGATATGGAATATATGAGAAGTCTATTTGTCAAAGCCGCAATATGCCACTGTGTTGTTTCTCCACCATTGTCATATTAAGCAGCACATACACGATCATGATTGACAGCACAAAGACCTTCCTCCTGGCTCTGATTAGCTGTTTTTCACCAGGAGTGGTGCAATTACGCAGACTGCAATAGCATAGGATAATAAATATTTAAAATACATTTTAGAAAGGTTACATATTTTACAGTTTTAATCTCTTCAAAATCAGAAGTTTACATATTATATTCAGGGTTTCCCCCAGAAAACTTGCTAAACCTAGGGAGCTGGGCAGTCATTCATCCAGCGGTTCACTGTGATTTTGAGTTTAAAAATGTCTAAAGTCGACAGGAAATTTGGAAATATAGAACTTGATAATTATGTGTTATTGGAATACTGGAAGATTAATACCTAAACACCAACTATAAAGTCTTAAAACAAAAGCAATCGTTAAAAAACTAACAATGTTTAGCCTGGTGTGGCCACAGGTAAAGCCTGGTAGCCTGCCAGGCTTACAATACACTGGGGGAAACCCTGATATTAGTGAGGAAAAAAAATGTTCCCAGGGTTTCAAGCTATTTAGAGTTACCTCAGGTGTTGCACAGCTGGAAATAATGGAAGCATGTGTCGCCTTGTGTCCTTAGGGTCCAGGAAATAAACTGGAGCAAATGGAACACCAACCTGGTCAACATCAGTGAGGATCCAGGATGCTGTGTTTGGAGCCAGCAGCCTGACTTGGACAGCTCTTCCAGAGGATTTAACATAGGTTTGAAAAGCTATTCTTTTCTCCAATACTGAATATTTTCAGATCTTGTAATATTTCCTTGTTTTTTCCAAAGGGAGAACCTGGAGAGGCTTTTTCATGGAGAGCACAATGAGGAGGAGGAGGATGTCTCAGTCCACTTAGATGAGCTCTGATCCTGTATATCTGAAGAACAAGAAGAAGTTAAACATGAATGATATGATCAACAAGGCTTCCCAACTCAAACATATTGTTGTGTAAAAGAGAAAAACTTGAACCTGATTCCCGAACTGACTTGGAGTGTTTGTTTATTGTGAATATGGTTGTTATATTATTGACTATTTGAAAGCAAAAAACCCCCAAAGAACTTGAGTGATCCAACTGAAGGCACACAATAAAATAATGACTTGAGGCGCCGTGGGTTTGTGGTTTTCGCAGCGTAAAAAAGGTTGAAATTGCACTTGGTGTTTATTTCAAGTTTACAGGCAAACAAAAAGGTACATGCCGTAGAATTACTTGCCTCTCCTGCAGCTGCCTTGCATGCAGCCAGAGGCTGCCTCACCCACTGGCTGACTGACAGAAATCTATTTTACCACCTATGTGCATAAGAATCTACCTGAACCAAACACATTTGTACTACAAGACAAAAATACACACCAAACACATTTTTTATTTGTTCAAAGCAGTATGTTGTTGCTTAAGCAGTGAATAACTGCATGTAATGTTACAAAAATACTGGAAACACAGGGACCCAGAGCAAAACAAAACCAGGTGCAAAAATACAGCAGGCTATAGCAATGAAGTGAGGGGAGCAGCCAGCAAGGAGTGACAGCAGACGTATTTAAATACTGGGAGGCTGAATGATGGAATGAAAGACCAGGGCTGATTAGGTAACGGGTTGCAGGTGTGATGAGAGAGAGCAGAAGGCAGGTGAAACAGGAAGTCAGTTCATCATTATCCCCATTAATGCATTATTCTCTTCATGCTTCCGCATTTTAAATAATCAAGTAAATTTTTGTCAGATTGTGTCCACTAGAGAACCTTTCTGCCATCAGCTGTCTGAAGTCTAACAAAGCTGATCTTATGAATGCATGACAGTCTTTATGAAATAAAATGTCCCATATTCCTGTTCTGAAATTGTCTTCATTACCTTTGAGCACAAAAGAAGCTTAAAATTAAAAAAAAGGTATTTACCAATGTGTTACTGCAAGTATATTGTAATATATTCTAATATGTTAATTTTCCTAATACATTTTTTAATATATTATATACACATATATGACTTATGGTTATATTGCGATATATTGGAAAATGTAAATACGAAATCTCATATATGGAAATATATTGCTTAATGATATTTTCCAATATGTTGCATCATATTTTTGTTTTGTGAAAGCAGCTGACCTTCGCCCCATGCCAGCTAACTTCACACTTCCTGACTCTCCTCAGCTTGAGTCATACATCTCCTACTTCCCCGCAGCATGCTGCTACCACCAATATCTTTTTTAAGGTTTGGTTCGCTCTGTAGTACTGGTCAGATATAGGACCGTGGGTTATAAGAAAGGGGAAGTACATGGGGTTATAGTCACCAGGCCGGGTTTCAATCCCGAGAAAGGCAGAATTTGTGTTGGTGTTTGGTATATGTAATTATTTAATTAATAAAATTAATATTATTTAGTTTAACTGGGGTACCAACTCCAGCATCTCTTGAATCATAAGCCAAACTCAGTCTCTTGTGAAGGAATGAGTTTAGAAACTCTTCACACAACCAGCAATGATCACTGACACGAGTATTTCTAATCAAGTCTGAGAATTTGTCAACAAAATAGCCCAACTTTATAGCTGAATTATCCATAATGGATTCCAACAACATGGAAGCAGAACAACTTTAATGGACACTGTAGAGTCAGTGTACTGCTGATCATTTTGCCATGAGGTCATCCCAGTTGGTTTTCAAAGTGATAAATTCTCTGGTGTAGCTTCTGTTCCGGTTTTGTTTTTAGTATATTTCACATCCACTGGCCAAACATTAGAAGAAGCAACTATTAGCCGATTCTCAGTCAGGCTGAAAATGACCCGTCTTTTCCTTATTCTTACTATATATTTTAATGAAGGCAATATGAAGTCCCTCCTGCCCAGGTGAATGATCCGTTTTGGATTCTGTTGTTTGTGATCTTTCAGACTATAAGAATGAGAGGAATATGATGACTGGTTTTCAATTCTCTTTTAAAAATGAAAATTGGAAAAATGAGGCCTTCATTTGAAATTAACATGTAGACAAGGAAGTAGATCCAAATTACAGACTGTAACAAACATGGCCATGATCAAGAGGTTGAATATCCAATTATCTCACAATAACTGTGCAGATTTTAACTTAAAAAGGCTATTTTGACACAATTTCAAAACATGTGTTTTTTTTTCTTTTTGGTTGAAATTTATGTAATTAAACATTCAACATGTTTATTTTGTGTTTTTGACCTGAGGTGTATTGAAATCGAAGCATCAAATATGCTACTTTCAGATTCCAGTGTTCTCTAGACTCCATTGGACAATAAAGCTAACAGTATAATTAACTTTGTGACAGGATGTATGTCATTTGTTTGAACATTTTTAGTGTAATAATCCATCATTTGGCTTCATTTGGCAGATCCTATGCTGTTATACCTTCTCTCATCCACTAAAATCAGGGTCAAATTTTCATTGTTTGAATTTTTCATTGTGTTGATCGGCTCTATTGATCCAACTTCCTTCCATTCTTCAGCTGTTTTACTGTGGAGTACCAAAATGTTCAAGTTGGTGCTGTGATTGTATTTAACTCTATTGTTTCTGTCTTGTGACTTCAAACTTTTATTTACGCAATCAAGGCTAAGATTGGACAAATATCCAATATCTTCATCTCAATATTGTTTCAATGTAACCGCTTCACCAGAAACCATCAGCTTAATTGAGCTGCGTCGATGCGTTGATATTTTTGAAACAGTGAGCACCATTCTCCGTCAGGTAATTTTCTCTTTAAAGTGATTCTGGAAATAACCGTTTTGAAGTCATGAGTTACCACAGATTCTGTTTTTGGAGTTAGGTATTTGACTAGGCCATTCTAGCAGACAAACAGGCTTTGATCTGTAGTATTCGATTGCAATCCTGGCTGAATGCTTTGGCTCATCATCCTGCTAGAAGACGAACCTCCTGACCGCCCCAATCCTTTTGCTTTCTCTTCTCGTGTTTAGTTTCATCCATTTCCTCATGAACTAAAGGGGTAGTATTTCTTCTGAGTTGGTGTGTTCAGGATGATGTGCTGAATGCAGCATATAATTTTATTCTCATTTGACCAGAGCACCTTCTTTCACGTTGTCACTGTGTCCCCTATGAGTTTTGTCAATGCAGGTTTTCTTCTAGTGAAAGATCGATAGATCGCTGAAGCTCCACCAGAGTTAAGATACACCTCTCAGCAGCTTGTTTGATCTTGATAAACACATAAAATTTGAATAAAACACATTAAACCTTATATCTCTAATTAAATGTGGAAAGGTTAAAGAGGTGACTGATTGGTATCAGTCGATTTGGTCTCAATATTTATCAACTTCTCATAACTCCACTGAATGTCATGTGTTTAAAAAAACAAAAAACTATGCTCCTCACAGACCCACAGACAAATGATCTTGGGTAGTTTGTTTGGAAGTGGCACAGTAGTTGCACCATCTTATGCTTCCATGTTTCGTGCATCATTTAACCATTTAAAAGGAAGTCAACATTACTCATGAAGACTAACCTAAGTGACGCTGGTTGGCAGAAGCTCTCAAACCACAAAGAGTCACAGGACCAGAGCAGCTTTGACAACAGACACACACACACACACACACAAGCTAAAAACTGAAATGAAAGCGCAAAGAGTCGCACACAGGAAGCTCTGCAGCGACTTCATCAACTAACAAGAACAAGACAAGAAAGGCGCCTCAAATGCCAGAAAACCAGACAAACATCCTCGGACCCTGAAGGGCATGTAAGTAAAGGATTTTTATTTATTTATTTTAAAAACAAGAGGATATTTAACTTTCAATATATTTGAAAGTATCATTGATGGACATTTTTTCAGTTCACTAAGTAGAAGGTTTTTACGCAGGAGGAAATCTGCTGAAGTCATCATTAAGTCAATTTATGTTTCCATCGGACGATTTGACCGCAGTCTGAGCGGCACATACATGTCAAGTCCTGCTGATGTGTTGCATTGTGTTCTTGGAAGGACTGATGGTCAATGCAGCAGCCTTTTAAGCACTCTGAGCCTCGGTAATGCATAGGATCTGATGTGGGCTTGGTCACCCACTCAGACTCTATTCTCATAGCCTTCTTGTTAAGTGAGCATCTTATGATGCAGGATTCACATGCCCTGATCTCAGCCGGACAGCGGACTGTTGTCTGATTTTTTATTTTATTTTACTAAACAGGACCATCAGGTTTATTCTGGTGAGTAAAGTTACACATTTCTTTCCATTGTAATATTTAGTAAAGAACAATCTTTAAATTGTCTTTAGAGGTTATGGGAGTGCTGCAGGGATGGTGATCTATTGTTTTCATGACATGTTTATTAGCTTCCAATGTTATTGTGTGCTTTGCAGAGCTTATCTCATGTTTCTGAGCTGCAGGAATCAATACATCCTCTTGTATTACAGGAAATTCAGACATGCGGAGCGCAGTTGCACAGACTCACAACCGCAAAAAAAAAGTTTATGGATGAGTGTTTTTCTTATATTTTGGGCGTGACTGAATGATTTTGTAACTCAGACAAGGTTAAAATAAAATGAACCTACTTCTGTTTTCCTCCTATTTTTGTTGCTGTGTTGATGTGTAATAATCATACGGTGGGGGCTCCAAACATGTGATTTCCCATTATTCTTGGAAAGGAGAACAAGGAGTCACCAATGATGTCTGTAACCTGCCCTGGCTTCCTGAGAAGTTTGATTTATGGTGATGAACTGAACTCTGGGAGAATATTTCACATCTTGTATTTGTTGAATCGATTCTTTCATAAATTCTGTTGTTAAAGAATTCGATTTGACCCCGGAGAAGCAAATAGTTGCCAGATCAAGTGATGTGTGTGTAACTGCTGCCATGGAAATCTTCTAAATAAACAGCTTTGTTTGTCACCAGGAAGGAAAGATCACATGTCCGAAAGAAATGAGAGCGTACTTAAAGGACAGAGATGTGAAACTTTGTGGTAAACATGATTCACACTGGATTTAAATTAAACATGCTCAGTGGTCTGTTCCTCATTGGTTACAAGAAACTGGTCTGCCATGTAATTGATCTAGAAGAGAAGGGTTACATGTCCAAATGTGATTGAAATGTTTTGAGATTTCTTCTCTTGAGTGCCTTCAATCAATCAATCACTAGTAAAGACGTGCTAAAAAAAAAAACTTTAAATAAATTAATGAACATATAGAGTTAAAATATCAAACCGTTAATTTGTGCACATTTATTTAGTGGTGAAACAAATTCCCCTTTAATATTTTTCGGTTAATAAAAATTCAGATTAATAAATGCAACTCAAGCATTTTTCAAGGTGCACTTTACCATCTACATAGATCAGAGTTTTAAACTTTTAATTAACTTTTAGTCAGCTATCAATTCCTTTTTTGTGGAAAAGATAAACGGGAAAGACAAGAGAACATGCTATCCAGATGAGGCAGCGTTTGTTCAATCAAGAAAATGCCACAGGAAAATAATCTCACCCATATTTACAATCGTGGCAATGGGTTCATATATCTGGAACTGTGACAAATAATGCCGCTTTGGATAGTCGGAAAGACGTGAAGACACGAAAAATCAAATAGTTTCCAAAATCGCAATGCCTCCAAAACATATAAAAACAATCTATTTCCCAAATGATATCAGGGGGGAAAAAAGCCTTTTAGAGCTCATCACAAATCATATCCTTTATTTACTCTGGAAAGAAAAAATGTCTCATTGAGATTAAAAAACCTTTTTGAAGAAAAATCTGACATATTCAAAATGTGAAGTTTGTCAAGCTCTAGTGGGGGTTTAACTGGAACTGATGTGACTTAGATCAAGCTTTTTATTGGCAGTAAACATTGTTTCTTCATGGTACAAGAAGTGAAGGTGATGGAGGGGTGTAAATACCACTACAGTGAAACCTACATTAAGGGACAGAGCAGACTGTACTTCTTAAAGAAGCTAAGGTTTTTCTATGTTTACAGTAAGACGCTGTGAACATAGAAGAGGTCTGTTATTGAGAGTGAAATATAGGCTGCCATCATCTGTCGCGGTAGGAGCACCGGAGGCTCAAAAACCTGACAAAAGAAGGCTGGATTTATCCTGGGGGGGAAACGTCTAGAGATAACTTTGCACAGAAGGATTTGTCATAAAACAAAGATCATAATGTACAACGCTGAGCATTCAGAGACTGTAATATAACCTCTGAGGGAGGTTTCTTCAGTAAGAGAAAAAACCTGGCTTTGGCGCAGCCTTCCTGCCCACAGCTGTAACCACCGTCAATAACTCCCTGAAGAAACTGAGTGAGATGAGCTGAAGTTTGGCTAGAATAAGAGAAGAAGCAGAAGTCTAGACCATCTGGAGAGATTGTGCAAAGAGCAATGGTAAAAGATCCTCCTTATTTGTAGGAAATGTTATGAAATAAAAGCTAAATTTATTGCAAGGATTTTTTACACATCTGACAGGGCTGTGAAATAAATGGGTAAAATTTCCCAATGTGCTAAATGCTGGCTACTTAAAGTACAACAAAATGCCTTTCATAGCTTGTAAATAATACGGTAAACAGTTAAAGTTATATAAAAAATAAACTACAAAGGAATATGCTTAAGATAAATTACCCATTGAGAAATTACTAAAGGATTTCTAAACCTAGTGGAAAATGGCATATAAACTCTTACCTATAAGACAATTAGACAACATATAAATAAATCAGCTACCATCAATTTAAATAGAGCATTAAGATGATCTAGGAGTCTCTCTTTGAATTTGACTGCAGTGGAGTGAACAGTGTCTTTAAAGCGTGAGGTTCAGGAATCAACATCTCCTAAGTGCTTCCCCGAAAGGAGATTCTGGTTGTCTTGAGATTAAATAATTCTGTGTTTTTCCTCTATTTCTTTTAGCTAGTTGCAAAGCTAAAGCTAAAAGAATTGACATGTTAGGAAATGCCCTCAAAGCTACAGTTAAAGGATATGACACACTAGGGAAAGCCCTCTTTAGGGCACAGCTTAGACAGGCTAACAAAGGAAGTTACCAAGTGTTGCTTGTTGCCATTTTGTCCTGCTAACTCCTAAAAGTAGCATGAGAAATGGACCAGCTGTATTTTGGTATTAATAAACAGAATTTATGAATTCAACTCACTGACTCTTCAACCTCATACATCAAGAACTTAGCATGGAGAACGGATAAATTTTCCACAGTTGATTTTCAGACCTTTGACGAGGCAGATACGATTGGTGGATAAGAGCAGCTTCACACCAAATATCGAACAATCTCCCAAAATAAAGGAAAATCTGGGCCGATTTATCAGTGCACCCCTATTAATAACCTCTTTGAGTTTAATCCTATTCATTCCCATTGTCATGACACCAGAATTATATGGGTCTAACTGCAGCCTAATTAATATTTGTTATAAGTCCTGTTAAATAAAGCAAGGGACTGAGACATCAGCCTTGTGGAACCCCAATCTACAACCAGCTGAGTTAACCTGGATTTGTTCTGTCTCAAAACTACAACCAACTGATAATTGAACTACACAGTTAGTTCAATTAGAGTAGTTAGCGTTCTAACCAGAAAGCTATTGTTAAAACACAACAGTAGTCAAGAAAATACATCATGCCATACTTCATAATACTCAGGAGGTATTTACCCAAAAATGATCATACTTTTGCTCCCTTTGAGACCAACTGAAAGTTAAAACACTTGTCATGTTTCATTCCAGATTACCAGAGTTTTACTTAAAGATGAGGAAATCAGAGATTTCTGATTTCCGTCTGGAGGCAGACGACAGAACGGAGGAGGAGAAACAGAAGCAAAAGGCACCAAAGAAGGATGGCTTGGCTTCTGCTTTAGGTTTGAGCAAGGAGGCTCCTAAGGCCCCCATGGACACCGACTACCAGGAGGAAATGGAGCCGGTCAAGCCTCAGATCCGATTCAATCTCAACTTTGACAAGTGAGACTCTGCACACGGACATAAACTGATTCTGCCTTAATTTACCATTACATTACCACAGGGGTACTGTGAGCTGTCAAGCCACTTATTACTGATTACAATGGACCAAAAAACTGCTTGATCCACAGTAAACCCTGAGCTATGCAACAACTTTTGTTTCCAGAGAGATTCGAGGTGAGGCATCACAGCCAAAGAAAGACAGCTCCACTTTCACCATTGAGCGTCTGTTTGAAGCAGTGGCCAGCAGAGATGTCAACAAACTGGACGGCTTGTACCAGTACTTGCATCAGAACATGAAGAAACTCTCTGACTCTCTGTGTAAGTGTGTGAGGTAGCCATGACCCAGCAGGTGTCCCAAACAGCAGATCTGTGTTCTGACTCCCCAACATGCGGTCACATCTACAGATCAGTCGTACGGTAAAACCGCCCTGATGAAAGCTCTGCTGCACCTCAAAGATGGCAAGAATGAAACCATAGAGGAGCTGGTCAACGTTTCAGAGAGGATCGGCGACATTAAAGAGTTTGTGAACGCCGCCTTCACCGATAGCTACTATAAAGGTCAACTTTCTTCTGAATAAAAGCTTAAACTTGTCAGTCTGCTGTCTTTTTCCATGTTCCACCATTTTGAAGTACCAATTAGTAGTGTCCTTTTTTGTTTTTAACAACAAAAAATGATTTAAAAAAAATAATGTTTTGCTATGTTTACTATAGGTCAAACTGCTCTACATATAGCCATTGAGAGGAGGAGTACTTCCTATGTAAAGCTGCTGGTCAGCAAAGGTGCCGATGTTCATGTCAAAGCCTGTGGGAAGTTTTTTCAGCCTCATGATGGTCCCAACTTCTACTTTGGTAAGTTTGTGGGGAGAAGGTTTGATTTTGACCTAAAAAAAAAAAAAGTCAATTTTGGCCAATTCCAGTGTCTCTGTTAGAAATACAACATAAAAAGATGCAGGAAGACCATTCCAAATAGTTTTTTGGGAGCATGTGGCCATTATTGAGTTGTCACATCATGCGAAAGAGTCACAGTAAAACTGTGTTTTGCTAATATTTGAACCAAACTATCATAGAGTTGTTGAGTCATCAAAAACAAACAAAACACCATTGTTTATTAAGAATATCTGTGAAATGTGGAAAGACATGGAGTTTTATTTTTACTTGAGTTAAAATTCCCTACCTAGTCAATTCCATTATTAGAAATGTTCCTGAGAATCAGAATGTTAAGTTTCTCAGCGATCGACATTAGCAACACCTACTGTTTAAAGGAGGGGATAGTTAAGCATAAATAGGCATGACCTGCGCCACCAAATGCTGGTTTAAGGTACTTTTTAACACCTGAGGCGATAGTTGACTGTTATTCCACATGTGAATCTTTTGGTATGCTTTATCCATCCAATACCAGATTTGATGCATGTTTGGGATTATTATTTTGATGGAACACCAAAGTGTGTCAACCATTTTACCAGCAATGTGAGGTAAAGTTGACAGATTTGGAGGAAGCTCCACTTCATGTTCCCAATTTCTTTGTGAAATTCACCAGTAACAGTTGCCATGTAACAAACCTTCAGCATAACGCCTCAACCACCATTTCTCAGAGGTAGCGCATTATGTGTTGTGATTCATGTTTAATTATTCCATTATAGGTGAGCTGCCCCTGTCTCTAGCAGCCTGCACAAACCAGCCTGACATAGTGAGCTACTTAATGGAGAATGAGTATCCAGCGGAGGCCAA
>CAEFZX010020538.1:0-11868 GCA_903066825.1 Alfaro cultratus
CCAAACTTAACTTACTTCATAAAGTAAGTTTATGGTTCGCAGAGTATGGAGTTAAATGTGTTTCACAATTATTCAATAAAAAAAATAGCCTCAGTTAAGTAAAATAAAATAGTGATCAAAACTTTTGGAATTGTAATGATTTCTTTTTTTAAACAAAAAGTTTTTTAAAAAACCAGCTCTTTTTTAGCAAAACTCAGACATGCTCAGTATCTCCGTTTAGAATACAAATAGAGTTGCTTTTCTCATGGTGACATGAATTAATTACATTTTTGCTTTTGTTCTTTTTTTTTCTGCAGTTCCACGTTAAAGTTTGATGCAGCTCTGCTTTTCTGAATGGATCGTCTTCATCTCCACTGCAAGTACAGCAAACCAGGCAGATGTTCTTTTTAATAGATTACAGTACAATAAAAGGTTAACAAAATAGACCTGCAGAAAGAAATTACTAATAAAATATTTTACATATGCATTGTATGTTCTATGTAGAGATTTTCCTTAGCTTTGATTGTCTCACAATTTTGTAATTTATCATTGTTCATTAAACTCTGAAAGCTGTGACTTTGTTAATATTCTGGCCTAAAATGCCATTAGATGGGCCCTTTTTTTTTTTGAGCACCTGCCCCTTTAGTGGCCTCTGCACGGCCCTGTGTTTCATCATCATTTTAAGTTTTAAAATAAGATTTACATGTGGAACAATGAGAAAAAGTCTATCACTGAGTTTAATAACAGAGGAAATACTGCATCAATTTAATGATCACTGAGATGATCCAGCCGTCCTGCAGCACGTCACGGCAGCATGACTTTAAGGGTCGAGGAATGTCATAACTGTCATGAATCGGTGGTGAGGCAGAAGGCTGAAGACCCAGGATGAGGCAAAGATGTGTTTTAATGGTAGAATGTCCAAGATAACAGTCCAGAAACAGTCCAGAGTCCAGGCAGCGCGGCTGAGCCGAAGCCAGGGCTCAAAACCCCGGTAGAGCCCTGGCTCTATCGGTAAACACCGACAGAGAACATACAGTACAGACAGAATGAAACGGCAAAATGAGACGAGGAACAAAGAAGTGAGGTGGGTTAAACACACAGGAGGGAATCAGGGAACGAGACACACCTGGAAACAATCACGGGAAAGACAGAAAACTCAAAATACACCCACAGAAAAACACAGATCACGACAATAATATAATATAATAACATGTTTCACTCAAAGATTATTCACTGCTCTATATTTTATCAACCAAAGAAAAAACAACAGCACATCTATGTATCTTCCTAAAACATCAATTATTACAAAAAACAAAAGTTTTCCCAGCTACAAAGCCTATAATGTACATTCAGTGTTTGAGTCGCTAACTTTCTCCTGATTAAATTCTTGTTGACAAGGTTACCGGCGAAAATGCGTCAAAGATAGTTTGGTTGTAAGAACGCTCACTCGGTCATGTCTCTACAAATACAATATGTCAAAGGTCAATGTGTCACTCAGGAGGGTTAATCACACATGATTAAATTTAAAACCCCAAGTATTTTTCCTATTCCTAGAATAAATTTTGTTTTGCAATTAACTAATTATTAACTTCACTACCAACTTATTGATGTAGCTCATTTTCACCAAATTATATTACAGTATTTGACCGAATGGCATAACATTGGGACTTATTTTCAGCCCTGGAGCTTCATGCCTCAGACCAACGACCCAAAAAACCTATTATTAATAAAATCATGTAATTATAATGTTACATATTTGGTTTCTAATTACACGATGTTCTGCAAATTCTTGTAATTACATAAGTAAATGTGAAAAGACGTATAGTATTTTTAGAAACATGACCGAGTGAGCGTTCTTAGCAACAAACTATCTTTGACGTAGTTTTCTCCAGTAACCTTGTCAACAGTAATTCAGTCAGGAGAAAGTAAGCGGGTCGTGAACATTGAACGGACATTATTCGCTTCGTAGCTTGGAAAACGTTTGTCTTTGTAAGTATTTATGTTTTAGGAAGACTCAGAAATGTTGTTTTTCCTTTGGTTCATAAAATATAGAGCAGTGTACGTAAACTTTGAGTGTACAGTTAATATTTGCGTATCAGCTATTAATGTATGTTTTCCTTCTGTTGTGTTTCAGTTATAAAAACGTTCCGTTAAAATAAAGGGTGGCGGTAAAGAGCTGCTAAAGTGTTTCTGCTAAATAAAACCTAAAAATAAAAGAAGCAGTGCTAAGCTAAGCTAGCTCCACTAAACTAGCTCCACTAAGCCTGCTCCGCTAAGCCAGTTCCGCTAAGCTAGCTCCACTAAGCCGGCTCCACTAAGCCAGTTCCGCTAAGCTAGCTCCGCTAAGCCAGCTCCACTAAGCTAGTTCCGCTAAGCTAGCTCCACGAAGCTAGCTCCACTAAGCCAGTTCCGCTAAGCCAGCTCCGCTAAGCCAGCTCCGCTAAGCAAGCTCCGCTAAGCTAGTTCCGCTAAGCTAGCTCCGCTAAGCCAGCTCCGCTAAGCCAGCTCCGCTAAGCCAGCTCCACTAAGCCAGCTCCTCTAAGCCAGCTCCGCTAAGCTAGTTCCACTAAGCTAGTTCCACTAAGCTAGCTCCACTAAGCTAGTTCCACTAAGCTAGCTCCACTAAGCCAGCTCCACTAAGCTAGCTCTCCACTAAGCTAGTTCCACTAAGCTAGTTCCACTAAGCTAGCTCCACTAAGCTAGCTCTGCTAAGCTAGCTCCGCCTCAATGTTTTCCCGCCTTTGCAGTTCTCTGTCGTTTATTTGATTAATCCTAATTTCTCCGCAGTTCTAACTGACTGTTGTGTTTTCAGTTAAACTTCAGGTTTTTTGCTGTTTCGTTACAATGTTTTCCACTCAGAAACGTCGCATGAATCTACATTTCGGACGGACAGATCGACGCAACCAGGAAATGTCTTCTTCTCTGCCTGCGTCTCTGTTCCTGCTGTCTTTGGTTTTCTGGCAGTTTGTTTCTGCTGCAGGTGAGATTCAGCGGTTACCATAGAAACATATATGAAACGCTCTTTCCTGTTGTAGCTAACGTGACGTAGAGCCGCCATCTTGAACAGGTGTTATGCCAAGAATTACATGCCCTGTCGCGGGAGCGCGCATCGCTCTAAACTCTCGCATATTGATGAGAAAATGGACTGAAATATGACCGAAGAGGAAACTTTTTAATATATTTGTAACATTATCACGTTTCTTAACCATGTAAGCCCTAAAACGTTGGGTTTTATTTAGCAGATTAATTAAATTAAATACGGCTTTTACACCTTTACTGAGACTTATGAGTTGAGCGTTTTTCAGTCAGTTTCTGATGAAAATGTTTCCGCAGCTGGTTTGAAATTCCCCGATTTTTCTTTTAACACCATAACAGCTTAAAGCATTACAAAACATTATGTAGAACATTTTATATCATCCTCAACTGTCTAGTCTATTAATGTAGGGGGATGCATTTTAATTTCTGAGCCTGACAATATTTGCATCCTGTCTATTGTCCTGTTGATGTGAAACTGGTAGCTCAGAGAACAAGTGTCATTATGTAGAAAAGCTGAAATCCCTCTTGACTCTTCATTTCTTCAAGTTAGCAGGGGGATGCATTTTTTTGGCATAGTAAATTATTAGCTTGCTAATATATATAATAGCATATATTGTAGCTGACTGAAATAATCCGCTCCCCATCTATAACATGGGAATAAATTAATTTACCAGAAAGTTTATAACTGTGTTTATTCCTCTCTTCATCAATAACAAATCCTGTGGATTTGGTGACATATAATCAGTCAGATAATCTGACTCTCGGTTAGCCTTCATAGTTTGGGCTGAACCCCAGTATTACACCAAGCACTATAGCTAATATTTGCTGTTATTTTGCCGTTGGACATGAATACAGTTTAGTAATATTCTATTCACACAATATAAACGGTAATATGTCCATCTTACTTGTGAAACGTTATCCCCTGAGATCTCACTTCAACAGACTGTCGATCCGAACACAAATATCCGGCAGTGCTGAGGCTCCTGCTGCTGTTGTTTTTTAGCCAAGTAGGAGGTGACGACCCCTCCAAGATGGCCGCCGTATTTCCTGCTCCGAGCAGCCAATGAGGGTCTATTCTTTGAACAGACAAGTAATTGTTAGGGAACCACAAGTATGACAATTTGGGCCGATATTGATATCCGATATTAATACTGATGTTATGGCAGAAATTACCAATATTTTACTTGATCAAACTTTTCGTTGATTACTTGATTAATAAAATAATTGTTAGCAAAATCCCTAAAAGCATCAAAACAGCCGCACCAGCAACATGTTATCAGTGCTATTTGTTATATCAGGCCAGTTTCAGAAAGTACATCATTAGTTTGATGTTTTGAGGTGTGACCTCTGACCTCTGTGTTGTTCCCCTCCTGCAGCTCCAGTCTCAGTCAAAGCTAAAGCTGGAGCAACCGTCACTCTGTCATGTAAAACTGCTGGGGACAAAACTGTTGTTCAGGCAGAGTGGAGCAGACCGGACCGGACCTCTGCGCCGGTTCTTCTCTACAAGAACAAGAAGGTGCATGGCAAACAGCTGGCTGCCTATAAGCGCCGCACGTCTCTGCTGAACGTAGGGAAAGGAGACCTGTCTCTGGTGCTGAAGAAAGTGGTGCGCAAAGACGCCGGGAAGTATGAGTGCCGAGTTGAGCTGGGAGGAGACACGACAGGAGGAGGAGACGCGACAGGAGGAGGAGACGCGACAGGAGGAGGAGACGCGACAGGAGGAGGAGACGCGACAGGAGGAGACGCGACAGGAGGAGGAGACGCGACAGGAGGAGGAGACGCGACAGGAGGAGGAGACGCAGGAGACGAAATAGACTCAGAAGACGCAGGAGACGAAAGAGACACGGCAGAAGAAGTGGAGGAAAGAGAAGAAGCCCTATCAGGCCAGACGGGAGGAATCAGCCACGCGAGGGGAAGCGTTCTGAAAAGTGACCCAATCAGCATCGTTATGCTGACAGTGGAAGGTCAGTCTGTTTCTGGATCAGAACCTCCCTCTCTACTCCTGCTGAACCCAGGGGTCAAGGGTCACAGCGGCCCACCAGCAGTAGGTAACTGGTTGGTGCGTTAGCGCCCACGCCTGGTGTGGAGGGTGTCTAGCCACATGATCAAACTGGTATGGGTCAGGAGGAACGGTCTGCCTTTACCAGAACCAGTCCTTGATGCTGGTATCGTTTCACACTAATGAAATAAATCTAGTTTTTCACTTCAGCTAAATCCTAATGAAGCAATCAGCCAGAAATCAGGAGCAGAGTCAGCATCATGCTGTGGGAATAACAGCGTGAGGCCAGCAGGGGGCGCCATCAGCGCCCAGTTCACCGTTCAACCACAAACCAACTTCAGCCGTCTGTCACCGTTACTGGAGACAAACTGACACCACTCAGCCTGGGGGCAATAAAACCTGGCAGCCCACCAGGCTGATGATACTCTGGTGAAACTCTAGCATCTTTTAAACCTGAAATATTCTCTCCAAGTTTCTCATTGCAGTCAAAATTGAGTCAAAGTAAATTCTGTAAATATTCAGAACAGTAGTGAAAAGGCAGGAAGGTTACTGCTGTAAATGATGGGAGCTGATTTTGTGTCTGAAAATCGTTTCTGTGAGACAGAACTGGACAGGAAGCTGAGGATGGAGCAGGAAGTCTCTGTTTCAGAGCTGAATCTGTCCTCTGCTTCGGTCCCAACAACACATCAATGTTCCCAGTGTTCCCAGTGTTCCCAGTGTTTGGATGTAAACCTGTCCTGTCTGCTGGCTCCTCTCTGCAGGTGGGTCCAGCCACGGAGGAGACGCCCTTAGACCCAAATCCATCCTGCCAGTGGGCCTGCTGGCTCTGCTGGCTCTGATCGCTGGACTGCAGTGAGTCGCTGCTGCAGCTGCAGGTTCATCCTGCAGGGGGCGCTGACGCTCTGAAATATTAAACGTTAACTTTAATCTCACAGCAGATTCTTCTACTTCTCTAGATTCTCTTTGAGCTTCATTGCTTCAACTCACCTGAATAATCTTAAAGCTTATTCTCAGTTTACACATGAAGGTGATGTTTTGACATTTTAATAGTATTGGTGACTAATGTGTTTATAATAATGTCCATTGCATATATTAATTCCATGAGTCAAACGTTTAATTTTAGTTATATTTTCCATTTTATAACTGAGTTAATATAATTAGTTTCAATGAAAGCAAATAACAGGAGTTAATAAATTCCATTAGTGAAATAACAGATTTTATTTGGACATGAGGTAAATGTCGTGGTTTTGTATCTGTAAACATCTGACTGGTCAGAAAACAAGTTGGTATTAAACTGTATTTGTAGAGTTATGTCACATTAGAGGAAACATTAATATAATTCAGCCAATGAGTGAAGATCCTCTGACAGCAAGACGTTCTGCAGCAGAACTGAGACCCGCCCACCAACACATCCTCCATCTTTTCTCCTATAGGTTCAGATCCAGAATCTGGATCAGAACTGATCAGAACCTTCTGATCTAACACTTTGTCTCTACAGCCAGGAGTCAGCAGATCAGCTGGAGATGATGAAACAGAAATAACAGATAAGAGATTTTGCTGGATGGTAAATTGTCCCAGAATAATATTGTATTGAAGCCATTTTAAGGAATAACAGAGGAAATGGCATAATAATGTAAGAACACATTCATAAAGATCAATAAACCTATTTACTAGCAGGTGCTGAACTGGGAGCAGCACAAACAGCACAAAGTGTTGCTCTCACCACTGACTGGACTCTGTTCTGCTGTTTGTAAAGTTACACAGTGAAAAATTAACAGCAATAATTTGGTTTAATTAGCCTGTCATGAAGAAAATTCAAAGTCATATTTTTACCAGCTTGTTCCTACATTTATACATCTCAGAGATCCAAACTAAATATTTAGCTAGATTTGATGAGATTTTTTTTTTGGTTTGTTTTTTTATTTTGACCGTCGCTGCAGTTAGACACTGGAGATCTCCCAGTGTGATCAGCACACTGAAGCCCTGCCTGTGGCCAGTGTTCCCAGTATAATAAATAAATGTGTTTTGTTCTTTCACTTTTTGTGTTTTTTTAAATATTTCCATGTGAAATGTTAGTGTATTAATACAGCTTATGTAATGAAATAAAAATAATTTGCTTTGTGGGAATAAATTTCGCTCTTTGCTGTCAATAGCAGAGTTGACATATTATAATACAGGAGAACCCAAAGTCGGTCCTGGAGATCAGGTGTTATGTTGAGAAATGCATGTCCTGTCGCTGGAGCCGCATCGCTCTAAACTCGCATATCGATGAGGAAACGGACTGAAATGTGACTGAAGAGGAAACTTTTAAAGATATTGGTAACATTATCACATTTATTAACCATGTAAGCCCTAAAACATTGGTTTTATTTCGCAGATTAATTGAAATAAATAAGATTTTTACACCTTTATTGAGACAAACGAGTCGAAGGTTTTTCAGTGTCTGATGAAAATGTTTTCCACTGATGGTTTGAAATTCCCAGATTTTTCTTTTAACACCATAATAGCTTAAAGCATCACAAAACAGAGGCCCATTATGTACAACATTTTATGTCATCCTTTACTGTCTAGTCTACAGCTTTTTCTGTAAGCTAATAATGAAAGATCAGTTTGAACCTCCTGTGGTTCTCAGACCGTTTGGATCCAGCCGGAGTTTTTACCCTGAGCGGGTTTAGCGGGTCTCCAGTTGGCCGAACATCATGTCTGCTAACATTAAGACTGATGGAAACAGTTTAATCCAGTTGCCAAAAGCAAACATTGTTGCTTCACCTCCTCTGGAGGTCCGACAGCCTGAACCTGGGATCTCCATCCTCCTCCAGTTGACGGTTCGGCTTTGCTGTCCTGGATGATGGAGACTCGCCATATTATGAGTGGCATTAAAAAATATATTTTTGATCTGCTGTAATATTGATCATATTTAATCCATTCCAAGCACATTGTGTTTTAGAACGACACAATAAAAAAAGTGTTTGAATCAGAAAACCCAGTTTTCAAGCATATTTGTAGGAGAACCTGCCACTCACAATATGGTGGCTACTCTAGCACTGGTTTCCAAAGTGTGACATGCTGGTGGTGAAATCTTCCTTCCCAGCTGGACGAATGTCACTCAAGCCTAAAATGCACTTCCAACTTGATTGTTAGAAAAAATATAGATATTTTATTTCTTGAATAAAAAGTAGACAAAGCAATTACTAAAAATCTCTTACAACTTAAATAAAAACAAAAGTTAACTTAATCGGACATTTCAAGTTCAAAAGGTGCGTTTAAGAACCAAACCTCCTGTTGCCATCCACGGCCTTTGTTCTCCATCAGATACTGATGAGTCTTCATCACACAGACCTACACTGATCACACTTTGACCTCTGACCTCTCTGCTCTGTGTTTCCTCTCGTAAAGGTTATACCAGCATCACAGCTACAGCTGGACATGAAGTCATTCTGCCATGTAAAGATCCTGATCAGGGGCTTCTGACGGTGGCAGAGTGGAGGAGGTTGGATCTGGGGTCTCAATACGTCCTCCTGTACAGAAACAAGCAGATCGACGCAGCAAACCAGCATCCGTCCTTCAGGAACCGGGTGGATCTGCTGACGAATCAGATGAACAACGGAGACGCGTCTTTGATTCTGGAGAACGTGGCGATTAGTGACAGCGGGACGTTCGAGTGTCAAATGGTTCAGGCAAAGAGTGAGAAGAAAACCATCCTGACCGTCATCCTGGACGTTCTTCCTCCTCCTGCTCCGCCCACTCCGCCTCCTCCTCCAGGTGAGGAGTCTCTGGGTCAGAACCAGCAGCTTCATGATGAGCTTCAGTCAGATCAGACTAGAGGTTAAAGGTCATGTATTTCAACTATTTTGACTAATCATGACCTTTAACCTTTATGATTTATGTCAATTGAATTTTATTCAATCTTTTACTTTTATATATCCGACTATGTCCATAAGTTATTAGAAAGGTCAGGTATGCTGATGACATCGTGACCTCTGACCTCCAGTGACAGAGATGAATCAATAATATTCTGACGGGTGGATCATTTGATTCTGATCAGTGATCAGGTTCTGGAGTTTTCTCCTGGTTCTGGTTCTGGAGTTTCCTCCTGATTTTGGTACTGGTTCTGGATTTTTCTCTTGGTTCTGGTTCTGTAGTTTCCTCCTGGTTCTGGAGTTTCCTCCTGGTTCTGGTCCAAACCGGCAGCAGCTGGTCTGACCAAAGGAAGATCCGGCTGTAGGAACCAGAGGAGCTTTGAGGTTTTTAGGAGACATGAAGATTTAAAATAAATTCTGTGATGAACAGGAAGCTGATGGAGGACAAGAGAGATGACCTCATGTCTGAGTGGACCAATCAGAAGACGGCATCAGCATTTAGACCAATCAGAAGACGGCAGCAGCATTTAGACCAATCAGAAGACGGCAGCAGCATTTAGACCAATCAGAAGACGGCATAGGCATTTAGACCAATCAGAAGACGGCATAGGCATTTAGACCAATCAGAAGACGGCAGCAGCATTTAGACCAATCAGAAGACGAGAGAGAAATCAGTCATCAGCATAAAGAGCGATGCAGTAAAGGAGACGAATTGATCCAGAACCGGTTCTGGATCTATCAGCTCCTCATCCTGTCCTTCTTTCAATATCAACCAATCAGAAGCAGTTTGAACTGACCCAGATCATGTTCTGGTAACCAGGGCAACCAGCTCCACCAATCAGATCTCTTCTAGTCAAACTCTGAGTCAACCAGGTTTCCTGTCTGTTAATGAAACTCAGATTTAATGGAAAAAATCATCTGATTATGAAAATATTGTGTTATTATAACTCATCCATCTTCATTTGTCTCCACAGAACCGCTTCCAGTCTGGGTCAAAGTTGTACTGGTTCTGGCTCAAGTTGTTGCTGCAGGTCTTGTATTTTTTTTCTGGCGCCATTGGAGATCAGGTAAGTCTCTAGAACTGCATTACCCATAATGCCTTTGGTGAGTCTCTGCCCCCCTTGTTAGTCCAAGTCCTCAACCTGCTGGACCGTCTTCAGCCTGATAGTCGTCCACCACCAGGAGACACAGAGAGAGGAAACAGTCATGTGACCCTCAGAGCTCCGGCTGTTTGTCCAACGGAGGATGTTTGTCCTTGTTTTCCTAGAACTAAAGAGGGACGAGAAGGACGAGAAGAACCAGATGGACCAGAAGGACAAGAGGAACCAGACGGACCAGAAGGACAAGAGGAACCAGACGGACGAGAAGGACAAGAGGGACCAGAAGGACAAGAGGAACCAGATGGACCAGAAGGACAAGAGGAACCAGATGGACCAGCAGGACAAGAGGGACCAGAAGGACAAGAGGACCCAGACGGACCAGAAGGACAAGAGGGACCAAACGGAATAGAAGGACAAGAGGGACCAGAAGGACAAGAGGAACCAGATGGACGAGAGGAACCAGACGGACCAGAAGGACAAGATGGATCAGACGGACCAGCAGGACAAGAGGAACCAGACGGATGAGAATGACAAGAGGGACCAGAAGGACAAGAGGAACCAGACGGACCAGAAGGACAAGAGTAGTAGACTTTCTTCTCCCTCTACTTCTCCCTCTACTTTCTTCTCCCCATGATCCTTCTGGACCATGGGGTCCAGAAGGATCATGGGGTCCAGAGGGACCATGGTGTCCAGAAGGACCATGGGGTCCAGAGGGACCTTGGTGTCCAGAGGACCATGGGGTCCAGAGGGACCATGGGGTCCAGAAAGATCATGAGGTCCAGAAAGATCATGAGGTCCAGACGGACCATGGGATCCAGAGGGTCCATGGGGTCCAGAGGGACCAGAGGGTCCTTAGGGACCATGGGATCCAGAGGGACCATGAAGTCCAGAGGGACCAGGGGATCCAGAGGGACCATGAAGTCCAGAGGGTCCAGAGGGACCAGGGGGTCCAGAGGGTCCAGGGGGTCCAGAGGGTCCAGAGGGACCAGGGGATCCAGAGGGACCATGGGGTCCATAGAGTCCAGAGGGACCATGAAGTCCAGAGGGACCACGGGGTCCAGAGGGACCAGAGGGTCTAGAGGGACCAGGGGATCCAGAGGGACCATGGGGTCCATAGAGTCCAGAGGGACCATGAAGTCCAGAGGGACCACGGGGTCCAGAGGGACCAGGGGATCCAGAGGGTCCATTGGGTCCAGAGGGACCATGGGGTCCAGAGGGACCAGAGGGACCATGGGGTCCATAGAGTCCAGAGGGACCATGAAGTCCAGAGGGACCACGGGGTCCATAGGGACCAAAGGGTCCAGAGGGAGAAGAAGAATCCCTCTGAAGAAGAAGACTAGTTAAAGTCTACCACTATGAAGCCTGTTTCTCTAACAGCCTGGTGTCCAACATGGACACAGAACCTGGGGACAGACATCTGGAGAACTGATGTGTTTAAGGAGCAGAGAAATGGTGGGAATGTTAGACCAGCAGCAGGTTGAACATTAAAACTCTTTTCCAGGACCAGCTTGAACCTCCTGAGCATCATCATCTTCATCATCCTCTCCATCATCACTTTCTCTTCTATTCAAACACAAGCTGGAAAAAATTTAAATTTTTTACTTCCAGTCTAAAATTTGGAGCCTTTGACCACAGAAAATCTGCAAATCTTTTGTGCCTTTAGAGTTTATTCAAACTCTGGTTTAACTTTTTATTAGCTGATAATCTAGAGGCAGATTGCTGCAGTCCTGCATGTTAACCAGCTACAGGTCAAAGAATGTTAAATAATTATTCCATTAATTTAGCCGATGCTTTAAGCTTTTATCAGGGGTGGTGAACCATCCATCCATCCATCCATCCATCCATCCATCCATCCATCCATCCATCCATCCATCCAAACATCCATCCATCCATC
>CAEFZX010020543.1:0-76931 GCA_903066825.1 Alfaro cultratus
GCTGTGATTACTACTTTGCACACACTCTGCATTCTCTTGATGAGCTTCAAGAGGTCGTCACCTGAAATGGTTTTCACTTCACAGGTGAGGCCTGTCAGGTTTTTCTACAATCTAATCTACAATTTTCATACTCATGAAAATAAAGAAAACCATTTGAATGACATGGTGTGTCCAAACTTTTGGTCTGTACTGTATATTGTAAGCGAAATGCAGAATACGTGAAGGTGACTGGTCACATTTGCGTAAAAGTTGCAAATGAAAATTCAAAGCGTGTTTCATTGCAAAATTTGTGAATAATGAGTGAATTTACATTAATGGTTGCAATCGCAATATTTCAACATCCTGGAAGGACTGATGAAGTAGGACAGTTAGCAGGCTAAATAATATTAAAAACCACTTTACCTACTCCATCGTTACTCTCTCTTTACAACACAGCCTGGTTAGCGGCGCTTTAACCCGTTTCCTTTCTCTCTGTTGCAGTTCTGGCAGATGAGGTTGCTCGGGGTGACGGCTCTCTACAGGCTAGTTTGCGCTCCATGCTTTTGGATGGCAGCCTGCAAGAGGTGGTCAGCATCCTATCTAAAGCCCTGTATGGAGAGCCAGTGGTAAGATGGATTTGATCTAGTTGTAAAGGTGGAGTTGTTCATGCTCTGTACATGCTGGTCTGTTTATCAGTTTGGAAGAGATTTTTAAGCCTTATTTCATTTTAATATCCATCTTAATAAGTTGATTATTTTAAACCAGAAGTTTAACTGTCAAAGCAGAAATGTTGCATCTTAAAAAACCAAAACTTTAAAGTGTTGGTCCATCAGCTACAGGAGAAAGCCAAACTATTTATATACAGGAAAAATATGTTTCACCATTCCTCAGTCTATATCAAAATTAGATGGTTTTTTTTCCTGCAGAAAAAATAAGATAACAAATCATTCCCAATGAATCAATAGAATGAATATATTGCGTCCTTTAAATTTTATTGAAAGTGCAGAAGTAAATAAATAAGACAAATGGCATCAAAGTACTTGCTGTTGGTTGATGTGTTTGTAAACCCAAAGTAGGTTTGGATTCATTTAATACATTTTGTTTGTTCTTAGTCAGTTGGTTGCTATTTTATTTCATATTAAATAACAACCAAATTTTATTTCATATTAACTCATCAGAAATGCAGACCAGTAAATTAATATTGTAGTTTTGAATTTATATGTGCTTAAATCCAGACATTTAGTCTGAAATATAGTGAAATTTTGAAATGTAAAATGGTTAGAAACTGTGTTATGCCATCAAAGATGAGTTAATGTTTGGTATTTATTATTTTAAACAAACCTACATACAAGGAGTCAATAGTATAACTGTGATGAATATAAATACTATTTCCAGTTATGTTTTAACGAATATAATATTTTCCTTCTTGGTCCAGAATGGCATCGTTACAAAAGACCTGACCAGATTAAAAATGCTCTTCTCCGAAATTGAGGTAACTGCATTTGCTTTTTGATCGTGGACGTTTAGTGTAACAGAGTTAAAAATAAATGTTTTTCTCCGTTTTCATTTAGGCAATAAAAAGAGAGATGGCCCCTGAATACACAGATGACCAGGATGAAGGTGAGCACATCTGCATCATGAGTTTATTTCAACATTTTGCTTTGTTGTATCAACAGCTTCTGTACATTTTCTTTCCGTTTGTTGTCTTTTCTGCAGTCAGTCAGTTGTCACTTTGAGTCTTTTTCTACCAGGTCATTGTCCAGTGAATTGTCTGCTCATTGTGCTCTCTGAGCTTTAGTGTTTATGTAGCTTTTATATCGACAGAAGTCCAAGATGGCTGGCAGTTCCGGCCTCCTCCCAGAGGGGTCACTAGCAGCGAGGAGTACACACTCTGCAAAAGGTAATCAGCAGATTTCTTCTCTCTTTTATTATTTCAAATAAAAGTATGTTTTAGTTGTGAGCAATGAATGAAAAATATTTCCTTCCCCTAAAATAATCAAATTTATTTTCCTCCAAATAAAAATGTTTTTTTTAGGGGGTTATTGTTTTCTTTTTATATTTAGAATTTAATGCATGCGATCTTAAAATTTCAATAAACAATTAACACACAAGCTATAGAACGACAGAAACATATCCATATATCTTTTTAGGAATAAAAAGCCTAGCTCTTTATTATGTATTTATTGGCCAATCTGGAGCTTTATTATGTTAGGAATATGAAATATGATGATGCTCTGAACAGGAAATGAGCAAAAATAGACCACATTTCAGTCATGAGTTCGATGGGTTTTATGAGCAATCTGTCAAACTGAAAAACAAACTGATGCAACTTTTTCTGTCAGCTCATTTAGACACCTCCACTTATATAAAGGATGTATTTATCTACATCCAGAATTTCATCTGATACATCCTTTGTCTTGATACATGTCGAATTTTGAAAGTTCTAAATATCCCAACTTTGCAAATAAGTGATCTGAAACGATCAACCAGATTTCTCCGGAATCGTCTGATGGAGCTGCTTAATGTCGCCGTAGGTACTTGGAGCAAGGCCTGTGTCGGTATGGGGCGCAGTGTACGTCGGCCCACTCGCAAGAGGAGCTGATGGAGTGGCAGAAACGTTACGCCTCCCGACTCATTCGCCTCAAACAGCAGCAGGAAAGCAAACACTTCACTGAGAACTACATGGAAACTCTAATCGAAAAGTGGATGAACTCCCTTTCCCCGGAGAAAGTGGTGAGTGAGACAAAAGTTAACGTGGCTGAACGCCTCCGGTGTTTCGGAAGTGAAGTTGCTTCTTCGTTGGAACTTTGAATTTGTTTTTGTAATTGTGAAAATACCAGCGTAGCAACTCAAAGCATTTTTTTCCTCACCATGAGAGAAATGCGTTCAATATTTAGGGTGGATATTATTGTTGTATGTGAACCGTAGATTCTTCTGAGTTTTCTAAAAGACTATCAACATTTCCAAGCCCAGTGTGTTATAGTGAGCAGAGGTTGATAAAACAGAGAAACTTTGCTATATTTCATCAACTCTATTACCTAGTGAAAGCTGTGCTTACTCTTTTTGAATCTTTTCTCATTCAGCTTTTTGTTTCTGACTTTACTGATACTGGAAGTTGCTGACATTGCACCCTCTCTCCTCAGTAACGGCGTCCACACTGAAGAGTGTAGCTCTCAGTTTGACTTCCTAATGCTAAAAATGGTGTGTTGCTTTCAGTATTTGGAAAAAGACTGGTCAGCAGCCTGTGTCAAATAGAAAGCAGTTGGGGTTTTTTTAACCAGACACTTTCTTATCATGTTTTCATAAGACCTCAAACTTTTTCCAAGATTTAAGTCCAGTATTGGAGGGGAAGGAATTACCTCTAAATTTGTCTTCACATAGTTTGTGAACTGATTCCAATAAATGGCCTCAACTTTTTTGTCAAGCATTAATGGAGAGGAACTTTAGTACAACTTTAATATAACTTTTATTTATTTAATTGTATTTTAAAAACCATTTTTCTTGAAATTTTGAGTTATCATTAATTAAAACATATATATATTTTTTAACCCAATCACCTGTTTCTTTGTGTTTTTCTAGTTAAGTGACAGTCTAGAAGGCGTGACAGTAGAGACCAGCTCCGGCCTTTCTGTTACAGTCACCTCAAAAAAGTCCTCCCACTCCTGGATCTTTTCCTTGTTGTGCAAGGTAGGATGACACAGTCACTGGTTTTTATTTAATTGGCTTTTTAAAAATTGTACGAAAAGTCAATTTCCTTTTATTTTATTTTTTTATTTTATCATGCTCCATTGTTGTTTTCTGGACTAGCCGGCCAGAAAGCTGTTCCGCATTGCCTTGCTCTACGACGCCCATCGACCACACTTCTTCATCACCGGAGTTTCAGCCGGGGATCGCCTGCAGTCGGTTCCCAAAGGATGCCAAGAGTGGACGCCCGGAGACGACTCGGCGGGTTCGTCTGTTCTTTCACCATAATCAGGATTGTGCTTCTAGAGTTTTAATCTGATGATGAAATGTAAACAGCGAACGTTTCCTGCCTGAGAACTTGCCTATGTTACACCTAAAAAGCTATGTGGCATAACATAAACTATTTATACTTTTTTCTTTACAAACCAATAGCCACCTTTATCCTTCATGTTGTTAGACCAGGGTTCAGCGACCTTTTCTGCCCAAAGGGCCGTTTGTTTGTTTCGGTTCTGCTAAATATCAATAGTTTAGAGCCACAAAACTTAAACCACCCTTTGAAAATAACAAGCTAATTGATTTTATAAAGACTGACCTAAAAACTGCGTTTGCTTAACAGTTAAATTAAAGAATCAAATGTAAACTAGGTTTTAGAAAAAAACAAGAAACTTTTTTCAACAAGTCAAATATTTTCTTAATCCCCAAGTTTATGGAAAATTATGAAAACCATGTAGATTGTGACTGAATGACGACAAAAAACAAAAACATTTTTGTCATTTTTTGCATTTAAAAAATATGCATGTCAGCTACCGCATTAGCTGACTTGCTTAACACGGTATGCAAGTGTAAGCATACAATCTTGTACTTTGACAATCTCTCTTTTTTTTGCCATTAGCTTCCTCTTCTTCCTCACTTGAAGAAGCAGAAACTTCACTTTTTCTTCTTTGCTTCTCAGGAAATGAGAACTGACCCTCTCCTCTTTCTGACAGATGAAATCACATCACTGCCATCTGTGCCGTGTTGCTATATTAACCGGTTATTACAGACATTCTGATTCATTGACAGTTTTGTACAAATATACTGATATTTCAAGTGACGGCTGGCATAGCGCAAATCAGTGTCATGGTTACAGTGATCAACATCCCAAATTGGTTTTTTAAGGAAATTCTTATGCAAATCTTGGTTAATAGCTGCAGAATAGAAAAGCTCTTATATCCGTTTGCATATAAAGGATTTTGGATTTTATGATCTTAATATGTCAAATCCGTCTTTTTTTTTTCTCTTTGAATGAAGTTCAATCAGATCAGACTTCTCTTCTTATAGGTCAGTTTGAATTTCCAAAACTATTTCTATTTGCTAAGTGTCACGACAAGGAGAGAAATTAGAGCTTTATTTGTCTTCACAATCAGGAGTTTACATACGGAACGATTACTGTCTCTTTAAACAATGAGTGACAGCATTGATAATGAGGATGTCATGACTTTGGAAACCTCTGATAGGTTAAGTGACCCAAGATGTTTGACCCAAGTACTAGAGTTTCATACGTAGTTCTACAAAATATTGAGGAAATGTGTGTAAACTTCTCATTTTGAAGACATTGTGTCACTTAGACCAGCGGAAGCTCTGCATTCAGGAAGGAGGCAAGGCAACAAAATGTAGACGAGATGGATTTATTTGAAGCTGCAGGTCACATTTGAACCGACACCCATTTCCACAGTGAGACAAAGAAGCTGGCTTTTATACTTTGAGCAATTCCAACACTCATACCAGTGTAACAAAACAAGAAATAATTTACACAAACCTAACACAAAACAATAAATGGCGCCAATAAATATTTACATACATGCAAATCATTAGAACTAAACTAATCTAAGGTCAGTCAAAGATTAAATTTAACTTAATATAACTCTTCAGAGCATTGCCTCTCTTAATTGAAAATGATATGCTCCAGGAGCTTTTTAACAGCACCTGAGCACTTGTCTCCCTTTGCTGCTCCACCCTGCTGAGGAGACACCGCCGAAAAGTAAGACTCAAACAATTAACCTCAAATTGAAACAAACTGACATTTCCTCATATTCCCCCTGTCCAGGAAGGATGACCAGTCCCTCTGTCTGAAAGAATGTTTTACTAAATGTCACAATGTAACTGACATAAAGAACTGAAACTAAAAGCATTTGATCTGTCAATAATCTAATATCAACAATCATTCATTAGGGATGGACCCACAGGTCTCCATCACACATTGATAAATAAATCTGTACTTGTATTATTTTGACATTTATAGGAATATAGGAATAAATATTACCAAAAGTAATAGGAATACTTTTGGTAATTCTAATTGACATAAAACAAGAGATGTTCAGTGTGATTTAGTTTCAATCAACGAGAAAAAAGAAGCTGTATGTAAACGTCTATTTTCACAGCCTGTGTTCTCTAATGACGGTTTCTTTCTTTGACGGACTGTGAGTTGAAACCCACTTAGAAAAACCTGTGTGGGGCGTGCTGTGGTGGCGCAGGGGTTTAGCACGCCCCACGTTTGGAGGCCTTAGTCCTCGACGCGGACGTCGCGGGTTCGACTCCCGGTCCCGGCGACCCTTGCCGCATGTCTTCCCCCCTCTCTCTCCCCCCTCCTGTCAGCGAAAAAAATGCGAGCCACTAGCGCCGCAAAAAAACTCTTCGGAGAAAAAAAAGAAAAAAAAAGAAAAACCTGTGTGTTTTTGCCAGCAGTGGCCGACAACGGCCTCGACCACTGCGTCTACAAAGTGGCGGTGGGCTTCAGTACCGAGATCTTTGGCACCTTCAGGCAGACCATCGTGTTCGACTTCGGCTCCGAGCCGGTGCTGATGCAGAGGATCATGGTGGACGCCGCCTCGATCGAAGGTACGATCACAACGGCAGGATTACCCACAGACATCCCAAAAAGAGCTGGTCTTGATTCGCCTCGTTTCGCCTGTCTGTTGTTTCTTTCTTCAGACTTGGAGCACCTACTGGCAGCCAGGCAGCAGCTGCTGATAACCGCCAAGCGCTGGGACTCGTCCTGTAAAACCATCGTGGAATTCACGCCCAACGAGACGGTGGCCGACCTGGAGAGGAGCCTGCTGGCCCGCTACCAGATCCCTCTGTCGGCCGACCAGCTCTTCACCCAGTCCGTCCTGGACAAGACGCTGACCAAAGACAACTACCAGGCCCGGCTGCACGACCTGCTCTACATAGAGGAGATCGCTCAGTACAAGGAAGTCAGCAAGTGAGTTTGGTTTATAGAACTCTGGGTTTGTTTCTGTGCAACAGTGATTCAACCTCTTAAATGATAAAATGCTAAACCACCAGCAGGTGTCAGGCTTGACCCTCATAAATTTGCAGCTTGTTAATGTCTCAGCACCTTCTTACAAAGCAGTTTTTGATTTAACAGAGGTTGGTTCGTTTTAACTCATTTTTAATGTTTTTAACTTGGCTCATAGTAACCGGTTCAATCATTCAGGACAATAAGAGCTGAAATATGAGCATCTGAAAAGGGGGTTTGTTTAATATTCTCTTCTGTATTTGTATCATCTGTATTTTCATTGCTTTCGAAGGACTTTCACAAAAAGAGACTTCCTTTAGATCTGGATGTTGCATTCTGTCGGTCGCTTTTTCAAACTGTATATGATGATCATATATATTTTTGGTTTTATGGTGGAACTTTTCTGCCATAATTCGAGACCACACACCTTATAGAAATCGATTCGATCACTGTTTACTCTCCTTTGTGTTTGTTTTGCCGATGGGTTTTCATGGAAATAGACATAAAGGTTTACCTCATAAAACTAATGGCGCTCATTGTTGTCCACCAGGTTCAACATCAAGGCCAACCTCCAGCTGGTAACCAGCTTCATGCTAACTGGGATTTCTGTTGGAGCCAAGTACGCTCAGAACGGACAGCTCTTTGCACGCTTCAAACTCACTGAAACACTTTCTGAGGTAAACACAGCTTGTTTTAGTGATTAAATGTGTTTTTTCACCTTAAATATAGCAAATGTAGCTTTCTTTAAAATATATATCACCTAAAAGTATCTGCTCACCATCCTTTTCCCAAACTGTATATATATATATAAATTTTTTTTTTTTCCTTTTGTCAGGACACTCTGGCTGGGAGACTAGTAATGACCAAGGTGAATTCAGTTCTGCTGCTGCCGTTGGGGCGGGAAGGCTTCGGCGGTCACGCTCCTTCTGGGGTCAAAGAGCGCGTTTATGAGGCTGTGATAGAGGAGAAGACCAAGGATTACATCTTCTTGAGGATTTGCAAGAGCTGCTGTGAGGAGCTGATGCTGCTGCCTGACAGAGAAATACAGGTTAGAGTTTAAAAATTACAGAAAATGGTTTCAGTTTATTACAGACTGATGCTTGGAATATTTTTGCCAGTTTTATCTTGATGGCATGTTTTGGTGAAACACTTTCATTTTCTTTTCTCTTTTTTTGTACTATAGTTTTATTAAAATATCAAATTAAGTGTTTTCCATGTCAATATAAAAAATGGAAAGGAAAAAGCTTTTCTAGTAGAGCTTCTCCAACATACCTGACACACAAAATACTTTTTGCGTCGCACTGAATTATCGGAGGTTTAATTGTTTGCACTTATTTGTGGCTTCCAGTTACATCCTGACAATAAACCCTCACTCTCCTGTGTGTGTGTCAGGTGGAGCTCCAATTTCAGCTCAACAGACAGCCACTATGTGAGATGCACTACGCCCTGGATCGCATCAAAGACAACACCATCCTTTTCCCTGATGTTGGCCTTGTCCCCACAATCCCCTGGAGCCCAAACAGGTACCTATCCAACATGTGGACAGTCAAACATGCGAGGAGAAACCCCAACTCTCTTTAAACATGTACTAAATATCTCCTTTTCTGTTTGTGCTTTTTCTGAATTATTTAACTGAGTTCATTTTAAATGATCTCACCTCAGTTGCCACTTCCTCACCAAAGAGGGTGGCCAGTGCAAAGCTGTTTGCACATAGATATGAAAAATGTGGGTTTTTAATTCTGCACCTTTTCCAAAACCATTGCTTCTTTTTTTTCAGGAGTCTGCAACCTTTATAAGCCTAAGAAAAATCATAGCAAAACAAAAATATTTAGAGCCACTAATGTTACATGACCCCTTGGAAAAAAAAGATTTGTGAAGTATCTGCTATAGGATGTTTGTTAGTTTTTAAAGACCGTTTTATTTTTTTAATTTCTAAACTTTAAAACAAGAAAAACATTAAACTTTTAAAAAAAGGGATACATTTTCTTCTATTAGATGTTGATATTTGTAGAAAATTGTTTTTTTTTAAAAACGCACAGTTTCCAACCTAATGACAAGATAAAATGTTTCTTTTTTATCAAATAATAATCAAATAAATCAAGTAAAAAAATAAAATAAAATCAGAATTTGTTGTTCAAAGCGAAAATTATGATAATATATAAATATGAAAATTTGTCAAGTATTTATTTTTGTTGTTAAAAAGAACTTGGTAATTTTCACTACTACAGCTTTCATGCTCTATGTTAAAGCATTCTTGCTGATCCTAACAGAATATTGAATCTATAAGTCAATATGACTTATAGATTCATGACTGATTGGATCAGCAATGAAGCTGAAAAATATTTTACGTTCAAGTTCAGCTGACAGGAGGATTCGGGTTGTATTGAAAATGCGACATCTGCCATTTATGCTATTATAAACTGCAGGAAAGAAAGATTTGCACTCAGAAAATGTCTATTTTTATCTCGATAAATGAACCCAATCATAAAAAGAGCTTATTATAAAAAAACTCTGGTAATACCACCACGTCATTTAAGTTTTGACAAATACTTCCACTGAGAGGACGTCACCTCAATTTGAGAGATAAGAGCATATCCGTCGCCTTGCTGACTCGCTGGCCGTACGGAAAAGCTTTCAGCTCCCTTCTACGGTTTTTCTTCCTCTGATGTCGGACAGGTGAGGGGAAAAGACGCAGTAATCTTTATTGACAAGAGACAAAGTCAAATATAATCCCTGAGTTTTTCTTGGCAGCAGTCTTTCTTCTCAGGACTCTAGAACAGGATTTATGTCAGAGTTGGAAATGAAATTCTGATTAAAGCAAGGAAGAGTGAACTTGATTTGAAGGAACTTTGGTTGAATACAAGCAGTTTGTTTAATCGTTTGCATGCATCTGGGTTGCTAGTGCTTTAAAATGACAAAAAAAAGTAATTAGTAAGTAATTACTATTTAATAATAATTTGTGAAGCTGCTTTGTAGCTTCACAAAGTACAAAGTACAAAAAAAATAAATAAAAAAAATATTTTTTTTAAGTGTACTTCAGAGCAGCTTCTGAAGCTGCTCTGAAGTACACTTAAAAAATCTCACCTTTTTATTATGCTATATCCAAGAATCTTTGGATAATTTGGACTTTAGCGCAGTTAGTCATCTCCTCAATCACAATTATAAAGAAGTTAAAGTAAGAATGCTTAAAATGAATGTTTTGTCTATTAATCCTGTTATTTATTTATTTTAGTCCTTGTAACTTGGAAGATGTTTAGCGCTATCCACTGCAGAGGTTTTTCATGTCAAGTTGATTCCACCGTAGATCAGAGAATATTTCACTAAATAGATAAAGATTTTACACTACAGACTTGGTTTTGTCAGCTGTGGTTCAATTAGATTTTTTTTCTTTTTTTTTTTTTTTTTTTTAAAGCCTGAAGGGTTTTTGTTTATGAATTATTCACCTCACTAAAAACATTTTTTTTTTCATGATCAGAGTTCTGAAACACTCTTAAAAGTTTACAAAGCTAAATTATTCCCGTGTATATGTGTTGCTCCAACCACAGCAATTTTATTTTGTCTGTATGAAAACAAAGAAATTCACAGCAGGATGTCATTCTTTCCTCTTTGTCTACCACATCAGGTCTTTAATGAATCTTTTTCATCAACGTAGACAGTTTTTTTTTCTTCTGTCCATCCGTCCATCTCATCTTTTGTTTGTTCGCCCACCGTCTGTATGTCTCTCATTCCTTTCTTTCATCTGTCCCACTTTACAGTTTGACTGTTATCTCTAGTTACTGCCAGTTACATATATAAAGTCTTTAGACGTATGTGTACTGGAAACAGTGAGTTAATATATACACACTGTCTGGCTGAAAAAAAGGTCACCACCTGTCACAATTACATACCTTTCTGGATGATAAATTCTCCCAGAAATTATTGCGATAAACCATAGTGTTGTCAATTTGAGGCAGTTTTTGAGTAATGCAAGTATGTCCTCTCAAAGATTAGTAAATGTATGCTTCTAAATTAATAAATAACACTGAAACTGGAAGATATTATAAATATCCAAAATTAAAACAAACAAACGAAAAGCCAGTATTACCCATTTGCATTCATTTGTTGCCTAATGTCGCTAAAATGCATCAAACCCAAGTTAGAAAAAACCTTTAGAATTTTGGCCACATCTAGTCTATTATAATGCATCAGTTATAGAAGAGTTTAGTAGGCCTATATATATTATTGCACAATCTATCACAAAGTTAAGATTATTTGTTGAGTTTATCAGACAATCCCACTTCCATTTTGATAATCCACATGTAGTTCACAGTCTGACCACTAGATGGAATCAAAGCACTTCTATTAGCATCCATAGTGTGAGAGGCATATGTATCACCCTACATTTGTGGTATTCATGCATCCCCTTGGCTGTAATCTTTATGAAACCTGTGACTACAGCCAAGTAGTCACAAATATCACTTGTGCATAAGAGATTTTAATTTTGGCAACTATTTTCTGCTGTTACTGGAAGTAATAATGGGTTGGAACAACACAGAAGGACTCAACTTTAAATCTGATTGAGAATGTGTGGAGGAAGCTAAAGGTTAGTGTGATGCCAAGAGGAGCTTCTAACCTGAAAGACTTGGATCTTCTCACCAAATCAAAACATGTAAAAAGGAATTCAGGAACTGCAAGAAGGTTCTGGTTGATTATGTAGACAGAGTATACATTTTTGTCATGCCATTTTTTTAATTTTTTAAAGTATTTAATTTTTTATTTTTTTAAAGGCTTTTATTTGATAGTCAATTGACAGGAAATTGGGTAATGAGAGAAGGGGAAGACATGCGGCAAAGGTCACCAGGCCGGAAATTTAACCTGTGACAGCCGCGTCGACGACAAAGGCCTCCCTTATGTGGGTCGTGCTTAATCCCTACACCATGCGCACCATGCCGTTTTAATTACGTTATAACCTTATTACAATTTTACTGTAAAATCAGTCATTTTTATTTCAGAAGAGAATTGATCGAATCCATAATAAGTAAGTTGTTTATGTTAATAAAGGTTAGGCCTTTTTCCACTCCAAACATAATACCTTGATCTTATATAAACACACACACAGAGACCCTCATTTATGTCTCAGTAGGTGTTCAATCAATTGATGTTGGTGTATTCACAGCTTCAGAGGATGCAGCCCTCATAATGAGGACAGTAATGTGTAGAGACAGACACACAGTCTACATCCACAGCGTCCACAGTGACTCCCATCACTCACAAGTTTATCTGCTGTTACACGCACATCCGTTTCGGACACACACACCTCTATTTATCTGTTAATGTGTGGTGCTTCTCTTCAGTCTTTTTCGACCGCCTCCTTTTTGTTTGATGTGAAGATAATAATGATTGCAGATTTATTAGCAGCTAATTAGTGTGGGATGTTTGACTACTGACACATAAATCTGAAACTAGCTTTATCAGTGGATCGAACGCAGCTCCATTTTCAACTTAATTGAAATGTCAGACATGTCCATTGGTGCATAATGTAGAAACAGAACAATAATATGCTTTCCTTTGGTCAAAAGGTGAATAAGGTCTGCCTCATCAGTTTAAAGTTGCTCTTCGTTGCAATTTGTTTGAATATTGGAGGACAATTAGTTTGAGACAAAATGAAATGAGTTTCTGTTTGTCTCTTGTTTCAGGCAGTGGGACGAACAGCTGGACCCCCGTCTGAACGCCAAGCAGAAAGAGGCCATCCTGGCCATCACCACACCCGTCTCCATCTCTCTTCCCCCAATCCTCATCATTGGGCCCTATGGTACCGGCAAGACCTTCACCCTGGCACAGGCCGTCAAACACATTCTTCGCCAGGACAACAGCAGGTACAGATCTCGCCTCTTTTCTTTTTGGCTTGCTTTGGGATCCCTTCACTTATATGTGAAACTTTTGACCAGTGTTGATATTTCACAGAAAAATCTAGATTTTCATGCATTATTAATTGGTAAATCCCACTGAGACGCTGTTCAGTCTGTGGAAAGAGCATCAAGATGTTGCCGAACAAGATGGGAGAATCTGTGCACTCTGCAATTCTGGCTTTTATGCAAAAGTGACAGAAAAAAAGCTACTACTGAAAGCAATGTACTATAGAACTAATAAGAAAAAGAAGTACTATTTGGGGTTTGCTATAAACCATCTAAGGAATGTAAGGTGCTCACATGTTGACATTGTTTTTCTTTAGGGTGGATCTGTTTTCAGTAGAAAACCTGAGACTATTCAATACTTGAGACTGGTTCTAGACTCACCTTCCACCAGGAGCCAAAACATTCAGCCAGAACTACAATAGAATTGGTTTAGTGTTAAGGCTCTCCCATACTTCATCTTAAGTGTCAAAATCAACTCTCATTGAAATCGTATTGGGTCGATATTGATATCGACCAATGCTCAAAGCTGCAATATCGATATCAGAAGTGTAAAAGTTGTATTGGGAGACCCCTTGCATGGGATAGCCTTAAATCAGGTATAAATCCAATTAAGAATCAATGGCAGCTTGAAAGGTTTATATTCAGAGACATTCTATTCAGTCTCACTGAGCTTGAGGTGTTTTATAAAGAATAGATCAAACCCTCAGTGTCTAAATGGATAACCCTGCTGGTACTGCAAGGAAATATGGTTTTACGAAGTATTGACTGGGTAACTAAAATACCAAAGACCTTATGATATTACCAAATTATTAGAAGGAGTTTCAAAAGTTTTTCTGTATAACTGGGCTTTCCAACAGTTGGAGCATCAGGGACTTGGCACATGAATGTGTCAAATTTTAAGGAGGTCAATTAAGAAATGAGATGTGGCGTTGTTCACTCAGCTGTATGTATATGTGTCTCGAAGGTCCTGTTTGTGCTGAGTGATTAGCTTTGTTTTCCATTGTTGCGTGTCCTGTCACTATAAAGAAAAGCACACTGGTCATTTGGCCGAATACGTGTCATTTGTCCTCGATGCACATGGTTGGCTTTTATTACGGTTCGCTCCCTGGCTTTGAATGAAAGTCGATGTGCAGCGTGAGCCAGTCAGTGAAGTTACGCCACGTCTGCAGGCCCCACAGTGATGTACAACAATGTAGCTTCTTCACTGGCATTTTTCTTCATTACGGAGCCGGCTCTCCGTGTTGCTCGGCCCGCAGGACATTCTAGAGTTTCTTGAGCTGGAAAGAAACCGATATAGCACCATCAGGTAAATGGTTCGCTAGTCTTTATGAAAAATTAATGCAATATGTCAGTCACCCCCATAACCGAGGCTTACGGTTTGTTTTTTAATAAGAGAACAGGGTGTATAAAAGAAAAATGGCCTTAAAAACTACAGTAACATAATAGTCATTACTCGGGTATGGAGAGTTTAAGTTGGTCTTAAATACGTTCACCACAGGTCTTACATTTTGTCGTGTCATGGCTATTTAATCCTGTATATTGATTTTTTTTTTTAATCACAGGACATTTTTGTTGGCCAGGAGTCGAGTCGCATTCAGATATTGTTGCTTTCTGTGACTCAAAATGTCGAAGGTTACCGCTAACTAGCTGCTAACATACCTCGCTAGCTTGGTAGCTAGCTAGCTTTTTTTATTATTATTTCTATTGCAGCTCTCTTATTTCATGAGGTATGTAAACATGTAGAACGTGTCATCACTGCGATAGATAATTCTGTCTAACTTAATATGATGACAAACAGAAAATAACTTAATTGTAAAGGACATGATAATATCCCATTCCTCTTGTAAAGTCCCGTTTCTTTAGATGTGCAGAAACTGGTTGGGGATTTTTCTCATCAAATCAGATTTACCATGTATTCTCTTTGGGAATTTGTTACTTCAAATTTTTTAAGCTTGTATATTGTCTTGGGTTCAGGGTGTTGATAGTCAATATTTCATCAATTTTGACCTGGAGGAACTGTGTTTTTATATGCATTATCCGTGATTTTCTTTCCCCTTTGCTGTGTAGTTTGTTTTTCCTGTGTTGGTGGATGCAGTCATAAACTTCTGACACAAAACCTTTCCTAAGTCTTTGTTGTCTTTACTTTTGTACCGATTCTGGCTTTGAAGATCTCAAGAATGCTCTTATACTGCTTTGCTTATGTTCTTTTTTTCCATCTTTAAATGAGAAACGTGTTCCCCAGTCTTTCTTTTCTTTAGCTTTAAGTTTCTAAAACTGAATAAATAAGTTTTGAGTATGTTAAAGCAAATGGCACTTTATACCATATATTCTCCTGCACTATAGTTTATTATTGCTGCTATTTCTCTTTTGTATTTACAGGGTCCTGATCTGCACTCATTCCAACAGCGCAGCTGACCTTTACATTAAAGACTATCTTCATCCATATGTCGAAGCAGGCAACGAGCACGCCAGACCTCTCAGGTACTGCAGCAGCATCTCCAATCACCCTCTACTTTGTTCTCCAGCCTGCACTGTCGCAACTAATGCAATCCGAACTACCTCGGTTGTGATTTTGCATTTATTTCAGAGATGTGTTGTTTAATTTGAGGTAAATAAAGATTATTTTAGTTTAAGGGAGATACAGATTTATTTCCACCTAGTGTTGCATACATTTTTTTTTACCAATTTTACCAGTATCGATGATGGGAGAGTCCAACCACTCTGCAAAGCATTATCCAGAACCCAAAGATATTTCTTTTTGTGAAAGAAGTGCTTCCTGCAGTTTTCCAAGATGACATTTTTTAACTTCTATCGGCTGTTTGGTGTGACTAATACAACTAGCATTTATAAGACTGTCTGAAAGTGGAGCTACCAGGTAATTTTTTTCATTCTGCCCCAATAGAAATTTTCTATTAACAAGAACATTAAACTACATTTCTAAGATATTAATTAGAAGGGTGTATCAAGTTAAAACAGAAAAATCTGTCATTTGGAAATTATTTTCTAACAGAAGATTCAAATGTACCAACTTCAAAAAAAGCCACAGTTGGATCAAGGACACACAAAAAACACAAGGTATGCATGAGTGTCAAACCATTTTGGCAAGTCTTAGTAGACTTTGTTAAAAACAAAAAATAAAATAATGCATTCCAAGCTTTACTTCGGTATTGGAAAGAAAAATGTTGGGTCCAAACAAAGTTGTACAAAGTGGGATTCAAACATAACAACTTGAAGCAGCTCTGTAATTCTCCCACAAATTTGCCAAAGAGGTGGTTCCTTTCAAATCTTGAAATACTTTACATTTTAACAACTCTTAAAAGACCTTTCTTTCAGCTAAAAGCAACTAATATTTGAGACCTCCTCTGAAAATGTATAATTACTTATTTTAATAGTTCAAACACCAAATATACCTTGAATTAATGCATAGAGGAAACCGTGTTAGCAATACCAAAGAAGCTCAAATCTACAGTCTGATTATTTTGCTGTAAACTTTAAATAATTAGTGTAAAATGAACAGATTTTAGATCAGTTGTTGGGAAGACATACGTCTCACTTCTCAGCTGTCTGCCATTTTGATGTCAACATCCAGTAAAGTTATTTCCGCTGTGGCTTCTTTGTCAGACTTCCCTGGATGGAGTGAACCAGTGTGGCACTCCATCAATCCATTTTATCTGAATTACAGTTACTGAATGTTGCAGGCAGACCAGTACATCAGCATTAACACAAATTGTTGCGTACTTTTGCTGTTTTCACCTTACGGCAGATATTTTCAGACAAAGGGGACGTGAACACAAGATTTCTTTTTTTGAACCACCTTTAGGCGATTCTAACACAATTTCTTACCCTTCTTCAAAATATTTCTGCAACTCCAGAGGTGGAGAAGCCCTGCTTGTCTTGACATGCCCAGATTTTCCATGAAAAATTTAGGGTTTTTTTCTAGTTTGTCATTGCATAAAAGCACAATTTTTATTTTTTAATTCTGCACAACACTGAAATACAAGTTTATACAGGTTAAAATGTGCACTTCTTCTCTTGGAGTCTCTTGTAGAGAACATAGCTTAGAACTTTGCATCTCCTTATCCTCATCTTTTTGCCTTCTTTTGTCCTTCCAGGGTATATTTCAGGAACCGCTGGGTGAAGACCGTCCACCCGGTGGTCCAGCAGTACTGTCTCATCTCCAGCACACAGGTCACTTTCCAGATGCCCACAAGGGAGGACATCCTCAGGCACCGTGTTGTCGTGGTCACCCTCAGCACCTCCCAGTACCTCTGCCAGCTGGATTTGGAGCCTGGTGAGTCCAGAATAATCTTGAATTGAAGGAGTTGGTTATGTTTGGGGTTTTTTTTATGTGACATTCCATCAGCCTTCAGTCATTCGCCTTAAAAATAAGAAAACTTGTTGGGGGTGTTTTCCCTCTACTCTACATGAAACTACCTCATGTTTTGCAATATATCTTGTTTTTCTATTTATAAGCTAGTAGATATACATTTTGTTAAAAACCGGCGCCTATTTTCAAACACACCTTTATGAGGGTGTTCACGCATTCTTTAATTCGAGCATCTAAAATGAAGGCCTTAAAGTGTCTTAAATTCATTAAAGTAACTGTAAGTTGGCCTTAAATATGTTAACCGCAGATCTTAATTTTGTCATGGCTGGACTATTTAATGTCAAATAGTCTAGGTAGGTTTTTTCTCATGGGACTTTTTTATTAGGCAGACATTTGAGCCATGCACAAACATAATCACTCACTGCTTTCTGTGGCTCAAGCCAGTTAATGCTACCAGTAACAAGCTGCTTATACTTGCGTGCTAGCTAGTAGCTAGCATATGGCTCCCCAGCTAGCTAGCGACCCGTATTCCATGCGAGAAGCACAAAGATCCCAGAACTTTCACAGTTTTGGTTCACTTCATTTCTTTTGGACATCTCTGCCATGATATACTGTAGGTCTTAATTTTTATTCAGAAAAATGTCTTAAAAGGTCTTAATTGGCAATATCAGCAAAAAAGCTGCTCTGTGCTTTAGACCTGCATTATTGGTTATTCTTGTCACTTCAACAGTCAGCACTGGGAGATCGGAGTGGAATTCATTTAAGTTGTGCCAAAGTCATGGAAAACAAACCGATTTGTCGGCGCAAGCTAATAACCGGCACTAATGTATCAGGGGAAGGGGGCTTTGTCTCTTGCCTGGGTACGCCATCTGCTTGTTTCTAATGTATTGCACATCATTAGGCCTCCCACCCCATGTTGCATCTCTCCTACTCTGCTGGCGTTTGGTGATGAAAATCGACAGGAAACAAGGCAACAGAGGGACTGCGAGTCTTCTAAGTAGCAATAACGGATCTTCTAATGGAAACTCGGTTCTTAACTTTTCTTCCATCTTTGATAAAGCATTTGATTGGGGGTTAATACGTTTCATGAACGGCTGCAGGATATCAGAAAGCCTGCCATTCCTCTTCATGGTGTGATGCTGATATCAGTTGTGATTGACTCGCTTTTTCTTGACTGTTTGTGTTTCTTTTCATTCATTACTATGTTTTCACATTATTTTATGATTGTTAGAATCTTAGCTACTGAAAATATCAATCATATGGACATTGAGGACCAAAACTGACTTTTTTTTCCAAAGTTTGCATCATGTTATTTGCTGGAAAAACTGAACCTAAATTTGTAGATTTTGGTCTTCATGTAAAACTTGACTTGGTTGATAATATCAAGATTTTTTCAAACAAAATATAGTTCGAAGCAATAGTTTGGTTCGAACTATTTGACTACAAATTTAGTATATTTTTGGCATAATCTGACATTTACACTTGTTCTTCTAAATGCCAGTTCTCAAGCAGGATGTCAGACATGTAGAGAACAAGTTGCACTGTTCCAATTGGGTCATTATCTTAAAGTGAATCAAAAGAAAATCTGTTTTGTTGTTGTTTCTTTCCTGCAGATGCAAAATGAGTTAAAACCATTTAATAAAAGCAGCACCGTGTTCCTGGAATCAAGCAGCAGCTTTAATAGACCATTCTGTTTTTCTTAATTTGCAGAATGCCCACAATCCTTTTAGTCCATTTAACGATTCAACCATAACGCTCGACCTGTGGCTGTTTTACAGGAAGTCCAGATTGATTACTCTATTTCATTTAAATCTGCTTGTACTTTTGGAGTTTAGAAGCTGTATTTCAACCATTTTCATTCAAATTAACTGAAAATAATCTCTTTTGTGGTTGTGTTGATTCTAAATAAGTTAACAGTCGCTCGTGTATTAGAGTCACAGGCCTCCGATGGAAGCCGACCACTCTGGTTGTGGCGAGGTTGTGTAACTTAAACTTTGTTCAGTTTAGTGTTTAATTTATGTTTTTAAATCCCAATTACCCCCATGTTTCATTTAATACAACAAAAAAAATACATAAAAATGTCCTAAAGTTGCTACCAGAATTCTCATTTCATTATTTTCACAAGAGACTTTAATTGTGTCCCTCAGGATTTGACTTGTTGGAAATGAAGTGATCAAGATTTCATGCTAAATATTTAATTATTTTTTTTATATTCATATTCCACTTTGTAGCAGTTTTTTTCCCCCTTTTGGAGTACTGCCCTGCATTTTCTTTTAAATTATTTAAGTTCTGGCTGTAGCGCAGTCTTTTGAACGTGTTGCGTAATTTGCAAGCTATCTTCAGACTGTGGCCAGCGAAGCATCAATTGCATCAAACAAAAAGTTGGTGTGTATAAACTGGTATCAGTAATTTATAGGCTTCATTAACTAGATATGATGGACGCAGCACAGGGAATATCGCCTAATTCTAATTGAGTCGCCTTGTTTAATTACCTCAAACGAAGAAAAGAAAAGCCATACAGAAACTTCTGTTTCACGGACTGAGAATTTCTTGTTTCTGTCTGCCTTCAAGATGATTATTGATATGTGTGAAATATGCATCAATCAGCTGGCAGAACATACTCACCAACCTTTGTTTCATTAGGCAACAGATCTAGGATTTTGTAATTGTTTTGCAATCAAAATCTCTGATTTTGTGGTGCGACTTGAGAAATGTTTGCAAGGAATTTTGTGATATTTCTTCCTCATTAAACCCCTTCCAAAATATATGTATAGAAGATTAAAAAAAAGACTTAAAAAAGCAAGCTGACAGATTGCACACCAACATTTTTATTCTTTAAAGAACTTGCTGACATAATCCATATCCTGAACAGCTTAATACGACAGATTTCAATAGTTAGCTGTAACCTGCTACCAGTAACTTATGCTAACAGAATAGACTAAAAATAAGGCCTTAAGATGTCTTAAATCTTAAGACATCAAATGTAAGTTGGCCTTAGATTTTTAGAAATGTAAGGCAGAGCTATTTATTCTTGATCTATGTAGGTTTTTTTTTTTTTTACATTTCTGTCTGACAAAACATCAAGAAAGGTGCAGACATGTTCATTCATCAGGTGGTTGAGGCTACTGCTAACCAGATGCTAGTTAGCTCCCTAGCTTTTTTTGCATCTTGTCATCTAAAGGGTAAATTTATCGCTGGTTGCCTGGGTGACATTTCTTCTTTGCCATTGGCTTATTTTCTGCTGCCGACCGGTCCGAGGCTAGGGGCTTTCTGTGCAGAAAAGCTCAGCACTATGCCATAGACAACATCGCAAAAATATAAAATTTTCTTTAAAATAATGTCATGATACAGTTCTTAAATTTCATTCATAATGGTCTTTCAAAAAGGTTTTAAAAGCTTTAAATTTTAGTTGTTGAAACCAGCAGAAACCCTGGTGTGCATAACTTAAGCAAAATTACTGAGTAAAAAAGTTTTTTTAATCTTTGTTTTTTTTTGTAGGTTTAAAGTTAAAATCTTAACGGCCTTATACAGGTGTCAAAGTCTTACATTTAGACTGAAACTTGCTGAATCCTTTCAGTTCAGCTGAAACAGTTCATAATCAGGCTATTATTTCTGAAACAGTTATAACACATAAACTCCTCCTGTAAGATTACATCTACTGTATATCTACATATTTATCAAACTCATGTAGTACAAAATAAATAATATAAATGATTCAAGTTGTAAACAAGCCTGGTACAGAACATCTATAGTTCATGTATATATTTATAGGATTTGAGACTTTGGGATTTTACAGCTTGGTCTGTAGTTAGGCTTGTGTCAAAAAATAGAAAGTATTTCCCTGATCTGATGTTAAGTCAGGCCCTACAGGGTGTCAGACCGTGCAGCGGAAACCACAATACATCAAACAGGGTCTGTAATTTTACACATACAGAATAATTTATGACCAATCTGACAAACTTTTTATGAGTGTGGATTTACAAGACCTCGTGTGGCTTCATTCACAGATCTCTGCCCAGACTTTCCAAACCTCCCCAGTGCTGTTAAAGGGTTGGAAGGTGTTTTCAAAGGGGCGTGCGATTAGAAGCAGCTGCCATTTAATTTGATAGCGTTTTCTCTTCTTTCTGATTTTATTCACATATGCTTATGAACTCTCCCCCCCACCCCAATGTCATACTATTTTTTTCTCCAGATGCAAACTTCTCTATTGGCTCTGTAACGTGTAGAAAATGTAATTTGGACCCCTAATAGTGAGATCCATTCCCCCAACACCGGTAGCCGTTTCTAAGGTGAAACATCAAGCGCCGTGTTCCTTCTTTGCTGCCTGTCTGCCAACATGTTAATCGTAAGGACCATATTTTTTCCCCTCCTGTCTTCCGATTGATCTCTCATTCCTTGCATGGGGGGAGGGGGGACATTCCCATCCCTACCGTCTCATCTACATCATTTCTAAGCTTTTATTGGACTGCGTTGTATTGATGTGGATTGGGGCTTCCTGTTCAATGCAGTTTGTAGCAGGGGGTTAACAAAAATCGGTTGGACTCTGTAATTACAGCATAGCTTTTCCGCACTGTGAGTTTGATTGGAAAGTTAAACAAGTTCTAGAACAATGGCGCTCACAGCGAGCTCTGGCAGGAATTGTTTGGCGATGACGGTCCCCACGCGTAACACTAATAAGACGTGTGACAGACTCGGCAGATGCTCGATAAATTTGTGTGCAAAAACACAGATGTTTGCTACTTTGTCTGTGATAAAAGATTCTTCAGACTGGCACTGTTTTGTCAGATTTTACAGTTGAGCTGAAAATGCTCAGAAGCATGTTTGCATGCATTCGTTTGTTCGAAGGGTTCTGCTAAAGACTAAAACTCCTTTCCATATCAAATCGCCCCTCTTTTTTAAAATTTTATTCTAGAAATGTTTGTGGTGCATGTTTACTTTTCTGACAAGCCAGAAGTTTTATTTTATTTTTTTAGCTGTCACATTTCATGTCTGCATGCACCTCCCTGTGAAACCGGTTCAGCTTTAGAGGCTGTTCGCTGGTTGTTATTTAGCCTCTCGTTTTTTTTTTTCTTCTTCCCCTCCACTCCCTGCTCCAGCACTCATTTGCCATTCCGTTTTATCTCCCCCGCTCATGCTGCCGAGCACCAGTTGAGCTTTTGAAATCGGGGTTCATCCTTCTCTCTGTAAAACCCCTGCCTTAGGTTTGCAGGACCGGTTAAATGAGCGTGTAGAACCATCTTGGAGCCCTCAACGAAAACAGAATGTTAAGATTTAAATGCTAATGTGTGTGTTTGCACTAATTGACATCTTAATTAAGCTTCTTCTCTATTGTCAAATCTCTCTCTAGCCGGTTATTGTCTGGTTCAGTTTTGGCCTAGTTGGGTGTGCTTCCATTGGCGGCGTGTGGCTCGCTGTGTGGTGTGAACGTGGGCGGATTATGGGCGGGTCGTAAGTGTTCAAGAGCTGCAGTCATTTTGAGTTTTTACCTTTGGGCGGCCAGTTTCTCTGGAATCTGTCAGCATATTTGTTTGTTGCAGGTTGCCCTATCCAGTTGACACTGTATGTCACAATTGATAAAAATGGTTTGGACCTCAAAGTTTGACCCTGGAATCATCGCCTTCTCGCCAGCTACTGCGGTCTCATCGCTGGTTGAAAATGGTGGTCGAGACATTATTGACCTACATCCACAGAAATTATTTCTCAATAGTTTCTCTTTAGATTTAAAAAAAATAATCGCAAGGTTTGATTTTAAATAAACAGAACAGCCCCTTTTTTTTAAAAAAAATAAAAAATTAGGAATATATAGCAAAGAATGTGTTGCATCCTTTGGTGTTAGGCTTGAAACTTAAACCCACAATAGACTCATTTGACTCTAGACTGTTTATATATCTCTGTTTGGTAAACTTTGGTTGAGAAAAACCTTTCTACCCAATTGACTCTGCAGAATTTGTCTCCGTTTTTAATATGCAGCACTTTGAGGAACAGAGAGTACACTAATAGTTTGTGTGTTTTTTGTTTTTTTTTCTCGCCTCCAAAGGGTTGTTCTCCCACATCCTGTTGGATGAAGCAGCTCAGGCCATGGAGTGTGAAACCATCATGCCTTTTCCTCTTGCTAGCAAGACCACCCGCATCGTGCTGGCTGGGGACCATATGCAGGTGAGAATTTGTATTACTGAAAATAAAAAATAGTTTAACTTAATGCTTGGTTTTACTTATAAACTCAATTTGCATTACATATTACTATGAAATTCTTGTATGTTTTTATTTTAAGTTAAGAATTTGATATATATATATAAAAAAGAAAGAATTTGGGACATTTGTTGCCTCCTTTGAGTTTTCCGGGCCACAGATAACAGAAACAAAGACTGTTGTCAGTCAAGCTTTCTGCACCAGCAAAAGGAATTAAAAACCTAATTTTTTTCATCCTGTGATTTCCAGGGAGTGTGCAGTGTTATCTGGGAGAGCGGGATAAAGACACTGTGAGAGTCTGGTGTGAAATAATTACTTTTTACAAACTCCGTCTTTATTCCGTTTCAGTCAACGCAGAGAAACGGGATGCAAACGCAGGATTCAGTTTGTTACATCTCTGCCTTCCATTTGCTTTTCTAACCTGGGAAACAGGTTCTTTGCATTTGCAGAGGAGGAAAAGTGGTTTCCTTTTATTTTACATTGTCCATTTAGTAATTTTGCATTATGTATGAGCTAGTTTAATATTTATAGACTGTGGCCTTTACTGATTAAATCAAACCCAATATGTTAAATAATGATCAAGTCTAATACCTATCTGATTTGTATAAAAAGTGGTCAAAATAGAAAAGGTCAAACATTTTTGATACTTAACCCCAAGTCGAAATAGAATTTGAGGTTCAGGTGATATTTTTGCTTTGTTTTTCAAATCCTTTTTCTTTTAGTATTGCTTTTAAGATGAAATTAATCAAATGCTACCAATCGCCTGGTGTGCAATTGTCAAGTATTATTCAGCAGTTCTGCTGCTGAGCTTGTAAAAGAAATCCGTTTTTATTTGCTTTCAGAAATTCCTACACTTTCAATGGACTTCGATAAAACAAGCCCACTGAAAGTAAACAGATTGTATCCAAAGTGGGGGTGCACCGATTGCAGCTTTCTGGCTGACCGATTTATCGGCCACCGTTTTATTGAAGTGATGTAATTTTACATTTTTCTGTTCAATCTCGTTTTTAGCTTCAACGCGTCGGTGAAACGGAAAACATAATGGACTTCATTTTGCTTTAATGAAATCAAAGTCCTTTGACACTTTGAAATGAACCAAATTTCCCTTTTCCTCTGTTACCTTGCAGCTCAGTCCGTTTGTGTACAGCGAGTTTGCACGGGAGCGCAACCTGCACGTGTCACTGCTGGACCGGCTGTACGAGCACTACCCCCCCGAATTTCCCTGTCGCATCCTCCTGTGCGAGAACTACCGCTCCCACGAAGCTATCATCAAGTAGGTGTGAGCACTCAGCGCTGCCGGCAGCAAATCAGTTCTGGGAAAGAAGGCAGTGGGAGGTTCTGCTTATTCTGAATGCCTACGTTAAGGAGCAGAGTCTACCGGTGGAACAAAGATGTACAGACGTACTGGGAGAGCAGTTCTCACAGCGTTGTGGTTGTAATTTATATTTGGAAAGGATTTTTTTCATACAACAAACATATTTTGTCACAAGTTATTTCCTCTCTTCTTGTCGATTGTCACAGAGAAGTACATTTAAATATAGCCGTTTCATTGTATCAAGGTATTTTCACCAACATAGTATAACAGGATCTGAAGGATTTTATCACAAATGAAAAATTACTTTTGCAGTAACATGAAGGAAGCTGTTTTGTTAAACATGTTTATGATTGTGATTTTGATATACGGAACATGGAAAATAGCAGAAAGAAAATGTTGACTGTCATTTATTTTAAAATCAGTCACTATTTCAGGCATGACTAAGAAAGACTTTTCTATTTTATTTCTTCAGCTAAAAATATTTTATTATTAAGGATGTTGGCTGAAAGACTAGATTTCACAGGTATAGACATTTTTTTTTAGAACTTTTTTTTTGTTCACATTCACATTTCAAACCTTGATGGTTTCTAATTTAACAGTGAGTGTTTTCTCCTGTGTTACACAGGATGTCCACACATCCTTAAAGTATTACTAATGGAGCTGCACTGGTAAAACTGTCAGCACATTATTTAATTCATGCATCTAAAATTAAGGCATTTAAGTGTCTTAAATTCATTAAAGAATATGCAAGTTGGCATTAAATATGTTATCACAGGTTTTAAATTTGTTGTGGCTGAACTATGTAATCTTGCATATTTTATGTAGACTTTTCTGTGATGCAGAAGTTGCCTGAGTTGCCCACTGACATTTCACTCACCTTTTTATGTGAAGTAAAAGCAGCTAATGCTTGTTTGCTAGTTGGCTAGCGTTTTTTTACCTATCTAAATTTACAACAGTTGGCTGGACGACGTCTGTCTTCCCCACTGGCTCTGTTTCCAACTCATACAGCTTTGGTCAAATAAAAAAAAAAATCAATTTCTTCTGTACATTATTGGTACCATCTTAAAATGTTCACTTTTAAAGTCTTAAATTTGAGGTGGTGAAACCTGTTTAAATTCTGTTACAATTAAACCATGTTGAGTTTGTTGGCAAGGAGCAGTTCTGTATCAAATCCCTTTAAGCCTTTAAATGCAGCCGTGTGTCAATTATTTACTTTAGTTTTAATGAGAAATATTAATTCATGATCTTCATATTCATTTCCTGTATTTCCTGCCATTTCTCTGCTTTTTCTTCCCAAAGCTACACATCTGAGTTATTTTACGATGGAAAGCTAATCGCGAGTGGGAAGCAGCCGTGCCATAAGGATTTCTACCCGCTGACCTTCTTCACAGCCAGAGGAGAAGATGTCCAGGAGAAGAATAGCACTGCCTACTACAACAATGCAGAGGTACGAGTTGGAGCATTTCTACTTTATGCAGTTATGTGATGAAACAAATATTTCCATTGATTTAACATTGTCCTCCAAGTGTAATTTAAATATTTTTTCTTCTGAACCTGCAATCCATTCTTGTCTTACCAGTGTGTCCGCTCGTCCTTAAAAATCTTAAATTTGTGTATTTAAGCATAAGGCCTTATAATGTCTTATGTGTTTTAAAAAGTAACTTGTTAATCTCAGTCATATCAAGATAAAATTTATCTCATATTCTATGCTCCTTTTTTTTTCTCGCTGGACTTTTCTGTCAGGCAAAAGTTTGAGTCACACTTCTATAACTTGAGACGGTTGCAGATAACGGTGACTCACTGCTAACGCTCATTTTTGTTAGCTAGATGTCAAAATGCCATCAAGCTAGCAATGATAAATGACAAATTTGCACTTCGCTTGGGTACGTGCAAATTTACTATGAGTTGACTGGTCGACATTTGCACATTTCTGTGACAAAATAAATTCCTTTCATTATGGTCTTAAAAAGCCTTAAAGTTGAGTTGAAACCTGCAGAAATCCTGTCTATAAATCCGCAGTATGAATTGGGCTCTGATCATTCAATAGGGGAGTTTAGAAACTTTTACCTAGATATATGTTCTGTTTCATTTACAGTTGTAAATGAAACATTTACAGTTGTAAATGAAACAGAACACATCTTTATTTGATGTGTTCTGATGTGAACTATAATATGCTATACAGCATATTATAGTTCAAATAAAGATGAAATTAAAAAAAACCTCACTAACTGAATTCTAATAAAAATAGCTAATGGATTTGGTTGTGATATTTGAAGTGATTTCTTATCTTGGAATTTGGAAATAAATGAACTTTTTAATAAGCTTTATGCTTTCAAAATGACTAGGCTTTAGGTCAGAATGACTCTGAACCAAAAACGCATCACTTCATATTCCAGACATTTTTCAGCTCATGTCAGCATTGATAACCCTGGTTTTACAGATAGTCTGCTTTCATTAAACCACAGCTTCCTGTTTTGATGGATCGTCTTTGATCCCTCACCGCTACGCAAGTCATAAAAGCGCCCTTTGTTCTTCAAATATTTTTTTTCATGTTGCCTTTTAGGCTCTGTGGAAAAAATATCCCCAAACTTGCTCAGTGTTATTTCAGGTCAGCTGTATGTAAGGGATCATGGTGTGAAAGCAGCATGGTGTCGCCTCCTTTTCTTCTCATAAGTCTCATTTCAGGGCATGTGAAGTTAATTTAAAAAGTGGGGGATTTATTTTTATTCAATAAAAACCTTTTAGAAGTCTCTTGAAACCATCAGTGTTTTTCACATCATTGTGTGGACTAAGCAACTTAACATGGTTTCACTTAATAAGCAAGAAATTCTTTTGTTTTAAGAAATTAAAACAAAAGAATCTTGATCAAAGTAAATTAAACCAAAGGTAATGTGATTGGTTACTTTTATTTTGCAAAACAAATGCAAAAATGTGTCATATTGCTGCTAAATTATCACCGATTATAATGATGGGAGAGAGATGATCTACTGCTGAAATGATTAATCGTGATTAATCACTTTTTGAAGTAATCAACTAATTTAGTAATCGATTAATCGTTAACTGGAGTGCACAGACTCAGGAAAAGGTTAACTGCTGAATGAACAACATATTCAGAGCAATAATTAACCCAAAACTGTTGAAAAAATTCATACATATTCCACATAAGATTTAACAAACGTTTTGTCAGTGTGTATGTTCCACCCAGGACCCCTCATGTGGTATAGTTTCCGCTTCACCTGGTTCAAATTCTGTAAAAGAATAAATACATAAGTAAAACCTCCTATTAAGCAAATTAATAATAAAAAAGAATCAACAGATTAGCCTTACAAATTATTGATAAGTCGAGTAGAAAAGCTGAGCTTTTCACATGTTATTGTTGTTAGAAGTACTTTTTACCTGCAGATGCATCCTTTGCTACAAATAGTCAAGCGTTCACTAAAAGATTAAAAAGACAATATGTGATTGAAATTTAGGCAATAAAAACTTTCTCTTCTGTAAAGAAAAAAAAAGTATGGAATCATTTCTTCGTATTTTTATCCAATTCTCATTTTGTATAAAATCTTAAGCGGTTAAATGAAAAATCTGCAGAATATTTGACATTTTTTTATGCAGTTAATCACAAGAAAAACGGAAAGAATCGCCAATCACAAAACTAATGGTTAGTTGCAGCCTGTTCACATTAAAATGACTCTAAACTATTGGATTAATTACCTTTATGACTGAAACTTTGCAACTTAAACTTACCGTGATAACATCTGTGAAGAGACTTTCAACATGACAGCCTTTACTTTCAGCATAAAACGTACAGCAGGTCTTATGTTTGTTTCTTAAACATCCACATTTTGGTTGGTTGAAGATACTTTTTTCTCTTTTACTGTTCGTGTTTAAACGTAGCAGCTTTAACATACATCCACTTAACCGTCTTTTTCCCCCTCTCTTTACAGTCTTATTCTGTTTATATTCGGCTAAAATAATTAACAGAATTATTGTGTGAGCTGAAATATTTAAACTCTCTTGTGGCGTTGACTTGGAAACCCCGTTGCTGATGCCCCCTATCACTCCGTAGGTGTTTGAGATTGTGGAGCGGGTGGAGGAGCTGCGTAAGAAGTGGCCGGTGGCCTGGGGGAAGCTGGACGAGGGCAGCATCGGGGTGGTGTCGCCGTACGCCGACCAGGTTTTCCGCATTCGTGCCGAACTCCGAAAGAAGAGAATGCACGAGGTCAGCGTCGAAAGAGTGCTTAACGTCCAAGGTGAGCAAAAAAAAAAAAGAAGAAAAGTTTTAAACGATACAGAAAATTAGCTTTGTTAAACTAGTCCTTGTGCTAATCTTTACTTAAATGGTGTGGTAGTTTTCTTTCTCTAGATTTATCAGAATTATTCAGTGAATTCGCTGTTGAAAACAAAGCAGAAAAATAAAGACAGGCTTTGGCTGAAAATGACAAATATGTCGTAAAACTTTATTCTTTAAGGTATTTCATTCTGGTTTGTCAGTGGTTCCAACCTTCTTTGTAATATTGAGAGTTGGTGAGAATTTTGTTTCTTTTGCTTTTTCAGTTCTGCTGCTCTGGCTTGTGTTGCATCCAGCTGCTTTGTTCATGTCTCATTATTCACACATGAAACAATGCGCAGCTTGCAAGCAGGAAGGAAAGTTTCTTAGCACTTGGATTTTAAATTTCTTGCACATATAATCTCTGTGTTTTATCAACAAGCTCTGGAGTTGGACAAATGTTAGATAATTATGTCAGTTTTTCTGCAAATATGATCATTTTGTTGTATTCTTTGTAATGCAGCAACAAGAACTAGGACAATATTACCAAATTTGACCCTTTATTGAATTATATAATGGTAGTGATGGCTTTTTTCCCCTGATACATCTTGGCTAACATTTAATCCTGCTTTGTAACTGAATTAATAACACAAAATTAAATGTTTTCTCTGTTGCTAAACCTAAATGTTTTGTTGGATCCTGCTGGATTGATGCATTTCCGCAAAATAATGAATGTAATAATAATAGTAAAATAAATAAATGTCTTTTTGCAGGTAAACAGTTCCGGGTGCTGTTCCTCAGCACGGTGCGGACGCGGCATACCTGCAAGCACAAGCAGACCGCCATCAAACGCAAAGAGCAGCTGGTGGAGGATTCGACCGAGGACCTCGACTACGGTTTCCTGTCAAACTACAAGCTGCTCAACACGGCCATCACCAGAGCTCAGTCCCTGGTCGCGGTGGTGGGAGACCCCATAGCGCTTTGCTCTGTTGGACGCTGCAGGTAATCCCTTCAAATCCGTCATTTAACAGATTTGACTAAGTTAGGTTAAATAGAAGGTAAAAACTGATGTTCCTGCATAGCAGACTAAATCTTACTGTAACATTGGTGTTAAAGGGTAATTGCATTTTTGTTTAATTTTATTAAAAAAAAAAAAAGCTGTTAATGTTTTTCTGTATGCAAGCATTTGTAAGCATTTGCTAAAATAAAAAAATAGTACTTTTTATTCATTTATTCCAAAAGATTAGTGCCGCCCCTCTTAACAAAGAGGTTAGCCAACAGACTGTATTTATTGAAAGGCTAACTGTGGTCGAAATATTTTTATGTACATTACATACTTGTCAGATTTATTTATTTTTAGGACGTTTTCACTATTATGTTCACCAGACATTGTGGCCAGCACAAACATTTGGATCCAAGTGATTAAAGTATTGGAACTGGCCACTACGCATTCCCACTATGACACTTTGTAAAATGAAATAAAGCAAAATGCTTGAAAACTGTAGCTTCAAATAAGCATTGGAAAAAAAGCTATTTATATTTAATCAGTATTACACAAAACTCACTTCTCTGTGACATTTCAAAAATTGTGGTCTCTGTTGTTTTTTCGTGACGGATATCATAAATGATATCATTCATTTATCACTCGGTTGCTAAGCTACTGTTAGCATGTTAGCCCTACTGTGCTTCTTTTGATAGCACTTGTTCATTATTTGGCTCGTAACATATCAGACAAGGCATTCTGGAAATGTTTTCTTCCTGCTTAGGAAACCTGCTGCTAAGCTTTAAAGGTTTTTGAAAATGAAAAACTTTGGATTTAGTTGTCTTTTGCACAGCTTAGTCTCCTTTACTCAGAACTCTGTGCATATATCTGAGAAGGCCATGTCACACAAAGGACCACTGCAGCTTCGTTGTCTGTGTTAATTGGACTTTGAAGAGGAAAAAAAAATCCAGGGTTGATTATCAAAACAATAGTCATGAAATGTTAGTTTTTTGAGGCTCTTCACACAAAAATAGAACATAATTGCTAGAAAATCTGCCAAATGTGGCTGTACTCTTATTTGTGTTGCTGCTGCAAAGTCACAGGCAGTAGATTCCTTTAAAGGAGCAGTATCTTGTAAAATTGACTTTTTTGAGCTTACATCATGTTATACTGTTATTCCATCATCATAAACTGACCTGGAGTGTTGCTTTGAGTCTTTCATGCATGTTTTAGAAATTCTTTAGTCTCCATGGCAACCGTTTTCCAACTGTGAAAAACGCCTGGGTGGACCTAGCTCCGCCTTCTTCTGAGAGCTGCAGCTTCTTCACAGAGCAGTCCTCCGCCTGTAACTCCCCACTCAGCTCCTTCAGACTAGCCAGCAGAAATTAGCAAACATGGTGGAACGGTGCATCAGCCGAGCTCTTTATACGAACTACTTGCACTTGTTAAAGGCTTAATAGAGGAACGATGATGTGATGACTTCCTGAAGGCAGAGTTTCAGAAAGAGCAGCTTTTAAAGCGACAGGGGTCCAATTTTAAGGTGTTAATTTACGAGGTAACATTTCTTTTAAGTCATATTTGATATATACAGCTTTTTTTATTTGAACAAATGAAGTTAAAATAGTTACTTGATATTCCTCTGTGTGCCTGGGAAACGCATAATACACATAAACACTATGATCTGGACCCCAAGACAGTAGCTTGGGGTCCAGATTATAGACCCCAAGCTACTGCTTTGATGGTCATATCCAATTAAGACGCATTTAAGGAAGGAAGAATAAAAAGAGTATAGATTCCAAGACATAATTTTGCTGCTCAAGGTGGCAGCATGTTGGAGGAGCTCTGTTACATTCAGATTTATTCTTTTTAAGATTTGTTCCACTTTTTTTGAGAGAGGCATTTTTTTCTCCCCTCAAGATGAGCAGATGATGTAAAAATCTTCATAAAATCAAGAAAATGATGAGCAAGCCTGAGCACCCTCTTCTTAAAACGTTATCCCACAATATATTGTCTCCTCTCAGAAACTCCTTCAGATTCGTTGTAACACTGACTGCTAGCAGATAATCTTCCTGCCCACATCCGTCGAAATCTAAAGCAAGTCTTTGAAGAAAATTGTGTTGCATTTAGTTTTCTTCTGGGGTTGAATAAAGTATTTTGGAATTTAATTAATTTTAATACAACAGCGATTAAATGTGGGATTAATCTGACTCTTCTGAACTTGGATAAATTTGCTACTTTACTTGGATATAGGCTGTAATTGATCCAACATGCTGTCGGCTCATTGTTTGAATCGATGTGGGCGCGCCTCCACAACCGTCTCCATAATGGCTGCGGTTTGTCAACGCTAGTCAAAACAACATGTCAAGGATTTCACTGTCTGCTTGTTGGCAAATGTCAGCCTGTCAGCATCCAGGCAGTAAAATTGATGCGATTAGGAGGAGCGCGTCGTTTACACAGATTTCCAACAACTAAAGGTCGAGGTCAGCAGCTCAGCGGAAACTTCGCTCTTAAAAATGGCGAACAGAAAGAAGCTTTGATTTAACGTGCATTTAGAAATGGCTTAATTTTCGTTCTTGGTTTCTTTCCAGAAAATTTTGGGAGCATTTCATCTCAATCTGCCACGAGAACTCCAGCCTGCACGGCATCACCTTCGAGCAGATCAAGGCTCAGCTGGAGGCCCTGGAGCTCAAGAAGACGTACGTCCTCAACCCGCTGGCCCCGGAGTTCATCCCTCGAGCCCTCAGGCCCCTTCAGGGACACCAGTCCTCCTCACAGGGCCTTCATCCCCACCATCATCCTCATCCTCAGCATGGTCTGCCTGCCTCCAACAAGCAGGCCGCGCAGCATCACCAACAGCAGCAGCAGTCCCCTCCAAAGGTATTGGGTTTTTCTGTGGAAATCCTCACAGCTGGTAGAAAAAAGAAAAGATCCAGCAACAATGTATATTGTTTATCTTAAAATCTATAAATAATTACATCTTAGTCCCTTTGGTTTCAGATTATAGCATTAGTTATTGATGAAGTCATAGTGGTGATTAGGCTCTCAGCCATCAGAAGCAAAAACTTTAGGGAGAGTTCACTTTAACACACATTGGACTGGATACTTACTAGGGATCAGGCTTTGGTTGTACTTTTATACTTAAAGTAGGTTTAGTTTTACTTTAAAATATGTAAATGTTACAAGGCAGGTTTTTTTTGTTTGTTTGTTTTGTTTTTCTGTTAACATTTTTAGTAGCGAATTAGTAGGAAGTTGAGTGGTCTGCTTCATTTTTCAGTTTTAGCGAACACCAAATTACCAGAAACTTTTTCCAGTCTTGAATGCGCCGTACCAAACCCCTACCAGGTGAACATTCTCTTTGCTGTGGATGTCGTTACTGACAGAAAACCTGTTTTTAAGTATCAGGAAGGTTTTTAAACTGATGTCGGATGTAAGAATCAACATCGAGACTTGCCTCCAGTTTATCCAGACTGGGAGAGAGAGCAAGATGTTAATCAGATAACAGGAAGACTGTGAGCAGCACATTCCTTTGAGTTATAAACTATCATAGAAAATAGAAATATTGTTTGGAGTTAATCGTCTGTGTTCTCTATCTGGAGTTATTACACTGAAACCACTGTTGGATGCTAAAGACATCTTAAAATGTCTGCAGTGTGAATAATAAAAGTGTGTTTTTATTTTAGAGCTTCAGAAGTATCACAAAGTTTTCTTTAACTTACAGAATAACATCATCGCTGGTTCTAAAATCAGTATTTTAGAACTGCTAAAAGCAAAACATATTTCCAATGTGATTCTTAAAAATAAACCAGAACTGACTGAAATTTGCATAAACAAACTTTTACCAAAAAGAAAAAGAAATAGTTTGAGAATCAATGAAATTCTAACCAGTGCAGCTTTATTGTTTCACTTTTGCATAATTTTATGCAAAACCGCAGCAGAGCCCCTGCTGGGTTTTTCTTCTCTGACTCTCAAACTAAAAGGCAGATTTATAAACTGATTTTGTTTTTGAATATTTTAAATCAAAATCTGAAAAAAATTAATAAATAAAAAGAAGCGTTTTATTTTATGTCTAGTTTAATCTGGAAAATATTGTAGGACTAGCTAGCTATTTGGTCATATTTTTATGCTTTAGCAAATCAGCAAAGAAATTACCATAATAATGCATCATCTTGTAAATAGAAAAAGAAAAATTCTCTACACTTTCTGAAGGTGAGAAACACATTACACATCTGCTAAAATGTCCATGTAATTTTCACCACAGGAAATGATTTTATGATTACCAATTTGCCAGCCAGGAATAAAGAAAAAATAAAATACAAAATCAGACTGGAAATCAGCGTTGTGTTCCACACAAGGTTCTCTTATTAGATTGTTTCGCTGGGTTTAAATTGTCTTTGTGTGGCTGTCTGCTCTCGCCGCCCGCCCTGAGGTAAAGGTTAACGAAATCAGCAGAGCTGCCAACCTGCTGCCATCACCCACTGGGCCTAATGAGCCCCGGCTCCGGCAGCCAGCTTTAGGGATAAACACACACTTCCGCTCCGCTCTTCTCTCCCTGCGCTGCAAACTTCACAGCTCTGTGAGAAAACTGCAGAGTGGGTGCTTTCTGTCATCGCACCTTGAAAATTTAACAACCAGAGCATTCAGATTGCATCGAATTTAACACAAGTTATTCTACAAAGTTTTAAAAATGTAAATCTTTTTGTGTTTTGTGTTTGTGTAGGTCTTATTAGAATTTTGCGGCCAATTTCCTGTCTCAACTTTTTTTTTTTTTATGACCAATGAATATTTATTTTAATGATTTTGGATTTCACGTGGGGAAAAAAATCTCACATAAAAAATGTAATTCTTGTAAGTTGTTCATTTTAAAAACCACATCACACTTAGGCCTGCCACAATAAATCAATTAATCGAATTATAAATTAAAAGAAACTCACTACTTTTCATTTTCTTGATATTTAATTTTTCTCTTTTTACCAAAAACTGAATGGGGGAAAAATAAAAAGCTCTTCAGTCTAGTGCTTTGGTCTCAAATAACCCCTTTGTTTGAAAGATAATTTTGTTTACACCGTTTTCACAATTCATTTTATTTGTTGTTTCTGTTGTTTTCTTGATTTATTTTGAATATTTAAAATGTCTTCCAATTTAAATGTTCGTTAGAATTTAAAGTTTATTGATCCTTGACAATGTGTTCTGTCATTATTGTACAATTATTACTATTGTATTACTTGAAAATGGTGGGCAGGTTGTATAAAGTTGAAATTGTGAGGAAGAGTGCGCCGACGGCCCATTTTTGGCACTGGTTTCGTCAGTCTTGGGTGATCGGCCGATACTTGAACGTGACACCGGCCTTATCCACCGATCTTATCTACCTCCACAAAGACCTTAAAATCAGCTACTGCCCCTTTTTGCTCTAAGCAATGGTCACCCAACAGTTGCATAATGTAGCAACTTTTCAGACTAAAAAAAAAATTTAAAAATCGGCATCAACCAAAATCAGAATCGGCAGGTCAGGCTTTTTAAAGATCGGTAATCGGCCAGTGCAATCGGTGCACCTCTATTTGTGGCCGTTCTTTGTTACGCAAAAATTAGACACTCAGAACTGTAAGGTAATTAATCTGCTTTTCGTCGTACTCCTTATCCCACCAATTCCCCTTCCTGCTGTTCTAAAGTAACTGTGGTTTCATAACTAATTGCTTTGCTTTCCTGTAGGGGAAACAGGCGAACCACACAGAGCACCTCCCACCTGATGGATATGGTGAGTATCAAAAGCCTGTGTGTTATTAATATTACTGAACTATTTGTAATAAATAGTCCGTTTAGGTTTATTTGGGATTTGTACCTGCCCGCATGCCATTTTTATTGGCAAAGAAAATAGTCAAGAACAACAAACATGCAATTAGATTATTTCCCTCTAAATGAACCCAGCATGGTCCCTCTGATGCAGCAGCCCAGATGGATACACACAGGCCTGAGGCTGTTGACACCATCAGAGCAAAGCAGCCAACAACACAATAATCTTTCTAGGGAAGCACAATAAGTTTGTGTCAGCAAGCTGCACTAGTCTTTTAGACTCAAAAAAAAAAAAAAAACAGTCTGTGAAAGTCTAAAATTTGACTCCATCTATGATGCTGGTTGCATTTTTCCTCTGCAGTGAAAAGGTGTGAAATTTGAAGGTTGTATTCCTTTGTCACCCTTCACATTTTAGTGCAATCCAGCCCTGCTGTGTTGATGGGAAACCCCATCCGGGCCTTCACTCCCCCTCTGGGTTCCACGCCGGCCGGCATAGGGAAGTCTCCCAGCCCCGTGCAGCGCATCGACCCTCACACCGGAGCCAGCATCCTCTACGTACCAGCTATGTACGGAGGAAACGTGGTCATGCCCATGCCTCTGTCGGTACGTTTCCCCCAATAACCTGAATTAGTCATCTGCTCCCTCACTGCGTGTGGTGAACCTGCGAAAAATCTCTTTGATCCGTGATTTAGTTTTGTCGTCCTTAGTTGCCCTGGCCAGGTTACCAGAACCGCTTTGCTGTGGACCCTCGCATCATGAGCCACCCGGCAGCCATGGCCTACAACTTAAACCTGCTTCAGCCGCAGAACCGAGGCTCTCCCATCCCTTATAGCGGCGTCGCCCACCCCTCTCCTTTAGGACTGGCCCAGCTCAGCCCAGAGAAGGACCTGCAGGCCGACCTCATCAGGAATGGTCTGCTTCTCTTGTGCTTAAACTTCAAGCCAATCAGCTGCAGCTACAAATAAACTGTAAATGAGAAACACTTGAGTTGACTGAAGGTGGTTATGTTTTGACTTCTAGGTAAAGGAGAAGGCTGCACAAAGGCCGAACAGACCCGTCTTCAGACGCCAGAGAGGAAAAACGCAGACATAAGGGAAAAACAGGCAGGTTTACCCATTAGTCGATTAATGCGCATTTATGTTTCATGAAAGCCCCTTTATTATTATGATTATGTTAAAGTCCATTTTTGTGTGTTTTTGTGCAGGGAGATTTAGACACCGGTCAAAGTCGAAGTTTAGATTCCCAACCAGAGGGTCTGGTTGGCTTTCCGAACGCTCTGCTTCACCGAAAAGACCCTTCAGCTACCCAAAGATCCCTCAACTACCACCTGGCTCCGCCCAGCCCAGCTTTTCCTCCGCACCCGGCCAGCGGAAGAACCTTCCCCCAGCAGTACCCCGTTCCTAGACTTCCCTACCGGGTCGGCCAGCCTCAACATCCAGGGATGCCCCAACAGAATCAGCAGCAACAGCTCAGTCCTGCCTTCACCGGTGGAAGCCACGCTTCCTTCTTCAGCGGCTCCATGGCCGCTCACCGATCCGTGCAATCGCCAACCGTGGACGGGGCGGAGTCTTCGGGGGCCGAGGAGATGAGCAGCACCGTTAGGACTCACATGGGCCACCAGGGGGCGCAACACCCAGGCCTACCACAGCACAACAGGGTTAGCAACTTTGGGGAGGACGGACAGGATGGAAGTCTGGTGGACGGTTTAGGTGGGTTAAAAAAATCCTTTAATTTCAGTGAAAAAGCGTGAAATGCTTGTGCTTCGAAAGTAGTAGAATGTTAATATAATACGTGAAAAAAAACTACCATGTGACTGGTTTGGTCAAATCTCAGGCAAAAACAAAATAATGCATTTGGAAAAAGAATAGATGCAACAGTCGAAGCGAAAAATAAAATGGTATTTGACCTTAAATTTCAAGCCATTTAAGTATTAAGTATCAAATTTATGCATGTAAAATGAAGGCCTTTAAATATCTTATGTGAATTTAAGGAAATGTAAGATGCAAAAGTTTGATGTCTGCACTTCTATACTGTGTTCTGTGACTTAAAGCATCTGGCTATCTAGTTAGCTGGAGCTACATTGAAGCTAAAACTAGGCCATTTGAAAAGTTCTGGGTAGAACATATTTACAAAGTTTTTTTTTATTATTATTTATCTTAAATATATATTTTTGTACAGTTTAGGCTTCATTACTGCTCTGAGTATGATGTTCTTCCAGCAAACCGTCTTCTTCTTATGCCTGTATGCTCCAGTTAACGATTAATCGATTACTAAATTAGTTGACTATTATTTTAACAATCAATTAATCACTTAAAATTTGATTAATCGTTTCATTCCTTGTTTTGAGTAAGATGTGATCGGACTTTTTTACTAATTTGTTGTTTTGAAATGCAAATAAGTAAATAATTGAAATTCATTGAGTCAGTGCTTTTCAAATGACAACATTAACCAATCCCACATTTTTTAACCTTTCAGACCTCCAGAGTCCCCTGACTTTAGAAGCCCTGAGCCAGCAGCATCAGCAGGCGGCCAGACTGGGCCAGTGGGGGGAAGCAGCAGGCCCCTTCCTCCAGGGCAGTGTCGCCTTTCCTCTGCCCCAGCAGCTCGCCCACCTCGCTCAGTCTGGCATGGCTCGCTTTCCCCCTCAGCTGCTCCGGGCTGCTACTTGGGGGCTTAGTGCCAATATGGATGACGAAGCCGTTTCCTCTGCCACCGTGGGTCCAACATGCTCCAGGTTAGCCTTAGACTAAAAAGTATTTTTATTTTTTTTTTTAGTGTTAGTCATTTGAAATATTGTGTTTTTGTTGGATTGGACACCATCCTGAAGTCAAATTTCAACAACAACAAAAAAAAAAGTATTTCTTTCACGTTACTTTAAGGTACCCGGGCCTTTTGAGAGAGATGCCCCCCCAGGAACAGCCGGAACCACGGGAAGCGACCGAATTGCAGCCTCCGCCTCAGTCCCGCCTGCTCCAGTATCGACAGTCCCAGACCCGTGCCTCCGGCGAGCCCTCCTCCTCCTTAGCCCCCCTGTCCAATCACGCTGGCCCCTTCCCCGCAGGACTGTACTCCCACGAAAGCGGCCGGAACCTCCTCAACGAAAACCTTCTCAACAACCCGGCTCTGCAGCAGCAGCACCCGGGGAACCCCCTGTACAACGCCGGCAGCTACCCGAATCAGCCACCAGCGCAGTCCGGCAGCAGCAGCCCCCCACCATCGAACGTGAAGTATCTCCTGCAGGAAGCGCAGTGGCCCCACGGCGGAGTGGCGTCCGTGTCCCAGCAGAACCACCTCCTAGGGAACCAGAGCCATAGCCTTCTGTACGGACTGCCCCTGATGGCTCACCCCAGCAGGCCGGAGCAGGTGCTGATGCAACTCCACCACCAGCAGCAACAGCAGCAGCAACACCATCAACAGCAACAAAATCAAGGCCCGGACTCTGAGTCCTACCACCCTCTGTCCCCTAGAACATCAGCAGCCGCAGCCCTCCACAGCGTAGACGAGGTACACCTTCTTTGTTTGTCGCTTTGCACCGATTCACTTTTTTTTTTCTTCCCCCTTCCGATGTCCGAGGTTTAATTACAGCCGATTCCAATTCAGAACAAACGGAATCAATTGACTTAAAAAGTTTCTCTTTTTTTCTTTTTTTAACACAGACATATTAAAACAAAACAGCCACATTTCCGATCATGTTATCATTACTGTTTGTTATAGGAGATAAAAATTACATCATTATTTCTCCTAATATAAGTCTAATTTCTGTCATGGTATAGTTCTTCAATTTAATTCACAGTGGTTTTTTTAAGGTCTTGAAAGGTTTTGTGTTTGTTATACCTGAAGAAACCCTGAACCTTATTAAAAGGCTTTAAGAAAAGAGGAGAGCAAACTCGGCTCCAGCAAATCTTTGTTCTTGGACTTGTTCAACTTTACTGAATACCTTGAATAAATTGTCGTTCCAAATTTTAGAATTTAGCTTCACTATTATACCAAAAACAGGAAGCATCCTTCTCTGTCTTCGATTTACCCTCATCCTTTGGTTTTTTGTTGTTGCTGTTGTTTTACTTTCTTTAGGGAAACAATTCATTTTTCAATTACTGTTGCTGTAATAATTTCCTTTCTGTGTTTTGTTTCTCTTAGAAATGCAACAAATCACTTTTTTTCACTTCCGATACCGATACAGATATCGGAGGTATAGTATCAGCTTAGACCACCGATCTGATACGATACAAACAGTCCTGAATCGACTTAAAAGTTTCTTTTTGTTTAAACAGACATAAATGTACTGAATTACTCTTTTATTTGATAATTCTGCATCAGTGAACCACACTTAAAATAATGGGGAAACACATAAAAATATCACAACTTGATTTTTTTTTTTTTTATTTTAGTCAGAGCAATTAGGAGTTAAACAGCCAAATTAAAATTAAATAAACTAAAAGCTTGACAACCTTGGTCGAATGTAAATGTAAACTACAACAAACCTTCTTTGAAAAATTTCAGAAAGTTATTTTAGGAATTCTAAATATGATGTAAAATAAATAATAAATCATGACGTCATTCAGACAACAAAGTATGACTGAATAGAACTGCCTAAATGAAATGGGCACATTGTCACTAATATCCAATCTAGAATGATTATTTTTATTTTTTTTAGAATATCAGGACCAATACAGATATTAATACAGGATCGGTGCATCTCTGCACGTAATGTAGCTGTTTCTTCCCCTCTTTAAATAAGCTGCATGGCTGTGGTTTCTAGATGAAATCTCCTGTCGGTGTCGTGTTGAAGCCGAGTCCAGGCTGATAAATATAACCTTCCTGCTCCTCGCAGTATGAACCGAGAGGTCCGGGCCGGCCCCTCTATCAGCGCCGCATCTCCTCCAGCTACCCGGATGAATCATCTCCAGCCCACCCCTGTCATCCCGAGCCCCAGGATCACCCTCAGCAACAGCATGGCTCCTACAGCTACCCCCCCCACGACCACCTCTGGCCCAGCAACGGCGGGGGTCCCGGTCCATTCCAGAACATTCCATGCAACGGAGCTAGTAAACTAGTTCAGCATCGTGAGCTTCTAGGTGGGCTGCGTGTTTGTTTGTAATACCTTGTGGGGACCATTTTCCTGACAAATACTACGTTGTGGGGACCCGCTGCTCCTTGTGGGGACCAGGCTTCGGTCGCCACAAGGAGAAACGCTGTTCTTGGGTCAGGTTTACCTTAAGGTCTAAGGTGTGAATTGAGTTTTGGTTAGGGTTAGGTATGCAATGGTTAGGGTTAGGGTATGGGTAAGGTTTAGGATGTAGAAATGAATGTGAGTCAATGGAAAGTCCCCACAAAGCTAGCCATGCAAACGTGTGTGTAGGGCTGCTGTAAACAATTATTTTAGTAGAATAAAAGTTGCTACTGTAGCTACTTAAGCTAGGAAATGAAACACATGAAAGAGAAAATTTTTCATTTAGATTCATCTCAAAAATGTAGTTTTTTGCCATGAATGTACTCCTCGTTTATATATATATATATATATATATATATATATATATATATATATATAGTTCCTGACTTAGTTACCAATGTAAGTTTTGATTTCTGAGCTTGAAAAATTTGCACAACGAAAAAAAAAAATCTAAAATTGAGATTAAAATCTGAAATTTTCTTTAAAAAAAAATAAAACAAATCAACAAATTTTTGACTTTTGAAATTCAGAAATTTCCAAATTTTCAGACTATAAAACTTCAGAGATTAATCTCAACATGTCAGTCTTTTGTCATAAATGTACTCCTCCGTTTTGTATCTATAAATAACCATAATTTTAGTTAATTTTAGTTCTTGATTTTGTTAGCTACATAAGTTTTCATTATTATTTACCTTCTCCCTCCCGCAGCTTCAAAGGTCCATCGTCAGACGGACGAGCAGGTGAAGGCGGAACCGGCTGGCGCGCAGCAGCAGGCGCATCCACATAACCTCAACTCCCTTCAGCACCAGTTTCCCCCTCTAATGCCCAATAAGAAGCAGCAGCCACCACCACCGCCCCCGCCGCCACCACAGCCTCCGACAGAGCCCACCCAGGGGGCTCCCAATTTAGTAAAGCCGCCCACTATGTCGTACGCGAGCGCCCTCCGAGCGCCTCCCAAACCGAGAGCCGTTCGACCCGAGCAGGTGAAGAAGAACAGCGACCCGCTGTCCCTCCTCCAGGAGCTGAGCATCGGAAGCTCAAACGGTAGCAATGGTTATTATTCTTACTTTAAATGATAGCCGACTCTCTCGCGTAGTAAGTAAAGCGGAGCAAAAAAAAAAAAGGAGAAAAAAAATTGTAAAAGTTTTGTAAAATTTATAAAAAAAGAAATAGTGGAAAGTGCATTTTAAAGAATTGTTTGTAATAGTAGATTTTAGATTTTTCTTTTTTGTTTCTTTTCTCTTTTATTTTAACTTCTGGTTCTTTTCTCTCCTGACATATCTGTGAAGAAAGTCAGTATATATATAGCAAATGCATTACTGGTATATATATACATACTCATTATGTATATATGAATATATACTTATATTATCTACACTTGTACATGTACGTAATGCTTAGAAAACAAAAATACAAAAAAATAAAATAAGATGAAAGATCAATAAAAAAAAAACCGACTTATTTGACCATTTAGCTATCTGCTTAGTTTTCCTGCTTTAGTTGGTCTCTTTAATTACGTTTTTAGTTCTTCTTTTTTCTAACTCCTGTTTTTGTTTTTGTTTAACAACCATTTGGTTTTAAAGTGAACACTGACCGTTCACACCACTGCAGTTTGTTGTATTGCATGAAAGCTAAGTGGTCGACTGAGTGAAACCGAAAGGAACAGTGTATAGAAGTAGATACATTTTTCCTCTAGTCTGTACAGAAAAAGAAAATAAAAGACTGAACTGTATTCCGCAAAAAAAAATCATATTAGTATTTGCATTATGAGGGTTTTTTTTTGTTTTGTTTTGTTTTCAGTTTTTTCTTTTCTTTTCAGTTCATTAACTTAAATAATCTGGTGATTTAGTGATTAATGTGATTATTTATAGAAAAAAACAAACAAAAAAAAAACTTCGCCAAGATCTCACTGGGGGAAGTAGTTTGCAGACGTCGGGACAGTTTTCATTCCTCCTCTGTCGGCTTCAACCGCAACATGTTTCTTTAGGCGACAACATGAACTGCTCTGCTTCGATTTACTTTGACTTTTTATTTTTCTTTTTTAAGATAATCTTTTAAATGTAAACTCGTTTCCCTGCTTTTGCTCAACTTTCAATTTGGATTTTGTGTTACGTGGTTTGGCATAATCTGGTGGTCTGTGTAAGTGAACTGAGAGTTGTTAAAATGTGTATCGTGGGATCATTACTTCCAGTCAGATGTTTTTGAACAACAGCAACAAAAAATACTGGAGGAGTAAACCCATGGCAAACAAAATCAGAAAATATCGCATCCAAAAAACCAAAACAAAAAAAACAAAGACAGTACCGCAGCCATTAACCACAGTTTGAAATTGTATTCATTATTTTTTTAATACCTGGATTTGGCGTGGTCTTAAAGGCATGAAGAAAATAGGTAGCATTTAATTTTTTTGCTTCTGAAAAAGTAGACAATTTTATTAACATTTTACAAACGTGTCTCAGTTTTATTCATTGCTTCAATTTAAAAATAAAATGTAAAAATTCAGGTACTTCAGAAATCATAAAACTTCTAGTTACATATTTTATCTTTGTCTATTTCACAACAAGTGTTAAATAAACACAACACTGCTAGCTAAAGTTTTACTGCTAGCTAAACGTCAGCTAGCAGTTTCACTTCTGGCTATAGTTTACTGCTTCAGGTAGCAGCTAGCAGTTAAGCTAGCGAGACTTAAGCTTGTGGTTTCACTGGCTGAGGTTTTTTTGGCTACAAGTTTTATAAACAAAACATTTCTAAAATTAATGCCAGCTATTGATTTTTTTTTTAAAGCAAAATTATTTCTGTAAAATATTTAGGCTATACTTAAAACAGGCTTGGGCCGGTATGCAGTGGTTTTAGTGCATCATTAAATTCAATGGAGAAATATACAATATGATCTAATTCTTTATATTTTTAACAGAAAAGCAGCAGTTTCTACTGCTGTTACAGCAATGTATTGATTCTTACAGGCATAATGTGTTTTTTTTCCCCCACAATTTTATACTTTTTTCCCCCTGCTGTGAATCCGTTGGTATTACCTGCTTAATGAGTTGAACTATCTGCCATGGTAGAGCTCTTATTAAAAGGACTTTATGTTTTAAGAGCGGTATAATGAAACATCTTAGCATTTTTAAACCAGAACTTCTTTAAACTGTCAATTACTTTAATATCGGCTACTGCCTAATTGATCAGGGCAGTTTTTAACTTTTACATTTGCTTAAAAATTTCTGTCCAAAATATCTGTTTTTTTTATTTTACCAAATGTGACCCTGAGCAACGAGAACAGCTTCGCTTAGCAGATTCTTTTCATTTTGTTTCCAGAAGGTAATTTTAAGTTTTTGTTCCATTAGAAGATTCTGTTATTTTGAGGAAGAAATATGCTTTCCAAGTTTGAGTTTTATTTCACTGCAATATAAAAATTTATTCCCCCCACCGCCCACACACACAAAAAAGAGAGAGAGGTGGAGAGACTGAAGAAGTTTGTTCAAAAACCTTTGACTGTTGGTATGTTTGTTAAGATCTGCATAATTGAACAGGAATGGTGATGTTATGGAAGTCATGATTTATAAAAACAAACACAAAAAAAACCCCAGAAACAGCCCACTTCTTTGATTTAATGGGATTTGTAAATCGCTGCTCCAGCAGCTGATCGATCGCTCTTCTGAAAATTACTTTGATCTTTCTTCCTGCTCGCTCTAGCAAACCACACCAGAGGGGACGTTTTCGAGTTTATTTCGAATTTGAGTCGCTGGTTTTCCTGCAAACTGACAAATTTAAGAAATCTCTTCACTGGTAATCGTGGCTTTATATTGTTGTCATTAGTCTCTGATGTATTTCTTTTCTTTTCTTAAAAAAAAAGCCTCACAGCCAGAAACGAAGATGTTTTAAATGTTGAGCTCCGTATCCTTTTCTTTTCAAGTTTTGACATTTTAAATGACACCATCCTGATCATTTTTTATTTCAATTTAATTTTTTTTATTTAGCAGATAAACACCTACTTGTAAATATACATTTTGTATGTATTTACAAATGAGAACTTTGGGAGGGCCTCGATTTTGTAGAAGCTGATCAATGAAGAGGTACGCCCTTTTTAATTATGCAAATTCACAAAAAATAAAGAGAAAATCTAGAAACGGTAGTTGCATCACCTTGTAACTTTGTAGGTTTTTCTTTTCGTTTTCCTCTTTTATTTTTATTCTTTTTTTTTAAGAAGCTGCCCGACTTGTTTAGCAGAGGAGAATTTCTGTTGCGCCTTTTTAAGACGACCTAATTTACTGTACAATATGTATTTTTTAAGTCCACCTCGCTGGATTCGTCCTGTCATGTTTTCTCACCACAGCTGTACAACAATCAACACCTGGATTCATTCTTCAATGTTTAGTCTGTTTTTTGTTGGTTTTTTTGCTTCTTTTATTGCATGTTGCGATGACCTTGTTGGGTTTTGATCCTCCGTTTCTATCGGTTTGTAATGATTTCTGGATGAAAAACGGTAAAGGAAAAAAAAAAACACGCTTTTGTTTTCAACCTGCAGAGTTAAATTTTTGGTATTTTTCTTTGACGTGTACAAATAACTTGTGACATTACACATAAAACTGTTACTTTTACTAATTGTGTCGATCAAAAAAAATTGAATGGTCGTATATGTTTCCCCCCCTTCCTTTTTCTTCCTCCTCCTGCAGTTTGAAGGGCTAAAGCTGAGGTTGCTCCCTGGGGATCGAACGGGGAGCCCGTTTTTTTACTTTTGTTTTCTTTCTCTTTTGTTTTAAAGTCGTTGGCTAATCTCTAAAGTTGTGCAATACTAATATGTCACCGCTTTTTTTTTTCTTTTGCGCTTCAGTTCTATTTATTAAGGCAGAAGAGATTGAGCCAAAGACATTTTAAAGGGATTCTGTTAGCAATTCTTTTATTTTTTTTTTTGTTTCCTGGTTTCTAATATTTCAATTCTTTGCTCTGTGTGTACCTCGTTAACACGATGACGTAATCTGAGTTGGATTTGAAAGCTCCCAACATTACAACACATTTCATGGCGTCTCCTAGATGTGAAACCAGCTGTAAAGTGTGTGAGTGGCTCACAATTTAAAAAAACAAAAAAACAAAAAAAAGAGAGAGAGAGAGAAAAGGTAAGGGAGCAACCTTTTGCCCGGCCAGCAGAGAGCACTGTGTTCAGCCTCCTATAAGCGCCGTCTCCTCCTGTTATCCGTTGGCCCTCCTCTGTTCTCCCCCCGCTGCAGTGAATCAATGGCACACCTGTTCCTCCCTGCTTTCCAGTCCCCATCGGTTTCTCCCTCGTGGGTTCAAAGTAATGAATATTCATTTCAACTGGTGGTTGTTATGAGAACTGATTTAGGCTGTGTTTTAAGGGTTTTCTTTTCTTTTTTTAATTGTTTCTCTATTAAAGTGTTTTTATTGAAACTGCTCGAGTTTTCTCGCTTTTTTTCTGCTGCTTCTTCTCACTGTTTCTGTGCAGAACGAGGCAACATAAAGGCGCCTTTGTGCTCCGCCTGCCTAACGCAGCTTCACGAGACGTAAAGCCGTTTGGGAGACTGAAAATCTGACAAAGTGTAGTAGTCTAGCTTTGCCATAAGTGTTAAAGTAAAATAGTGCATATAAGTTTTCTACTGAATTTATAATCTAAACCAGGGTTCAAGATCTTTAAAAAAACACATTCCTGTTTACAGTTTAATTTGAACTTTTGGTAAACTCGTTTCTTAAAGGGGCGGTATTATTATGTTTTCCAGGCACGTAGTGTTATTTTGTAGCACAATCAAATAACTTGCCTTTACAGTTGTTACAAAAGTACTGTATACATCAAATATGACTTGAAAGAAATTTGACTTTGTAATTAAATGCCTTGAAATTGGGCTTCTGTCTCTTTAAGAAACTCCTGCTCTTTCTGAAACTCCGCCTTCAGGAAGTTATCACAACGTCGCTCCACTATTAACCCTTTAACAACGTTTTTACCAGAGTTGCAGGGAAAGGTAGTTCGTATAATGAGCTCAGTAGATTTGCAGCTTCGACGGGTATTTGCTAATTGCTACTGGCTAGTCTGAAGGAGCTGAGTGGACGGGCGCTCCGATCGAGAAGGCTGGAAACCGCAGATCCAAGGAGAAGCTGCATGCAAATTCCTCAGTTTTCTTTTTTTATTATTTTTTAGAAGAAGAATCCTGAAACATCCGATGCCTCTTAGACGTGCAACAGCAAATCCGAGTCTGAAAGAACTCGCATCCAAACAAATTGATACACAATTTTTTATTTTTTATTTCCTTAGAAATTTGTAATGAGTAAGAAATACAGAATCGACGCCATTCCAAAGCTTATTCAACAACATGCTATATAGCGAAAACGAAACATATCACATTATGGTAACATTTACCCTGAAATGTAACCATTTTATTTCATAATGCAGCAGCAACAACAATTTAGAGAACTAATATAAATGAAGAGTTTCATCCAAGCATATTCCTACAGCTGCATACCGTTCATTTATAAGCAAAGATTATTAAGAGAGCGATAAATCAAACTGAATTACATCTTGCTGAAAATAACTACATTTTTGCCCTGAGCAAGGTTGAGATTCTGGTTGTTGCAGCTCTGACAGGGCGATGTAGTCTGATCTGACATTACACCGGAGTTCTGTGCAAAAGGTTAAGTTAACATTCACACTGTTCACCTCACGCATGTGATCCCCAAGCACTTCCAGTGTGAAGTCGAGCAAAGTCAAAACCAACGCAGAGGCTTTCTGAGTCACATCATCCACAAGTTTCTAGTTACATTTCTTGAATGTCAGAAAGTTTTGTGTTCTTAAAGAAACAAAATAAACCAGTTTCTTTTCCCCACATGCCTTTTACTAAATCTTACATTGAAAGGTGACAATACAGAATAATCCGCATTGACGTTAAAGTCAAAACAATTTTTTCTTGGAAAACTGGTTGGAAAATGACTAATTAAAGGGATAGTTTTGGTTATCTGAAGTAAGGTTAGAGACGGATCTCTCAGAGTTTGTAGAAAAGTAAAGAACTCTGAGCAGTGAAGGTTTCACTATTTTAGCACTTTAAAACAACACTAACGTAGTTCAAGCTAAGCTGTTTGTGCGGCTAACAAGCTGCTAGATTATCACTCTGATGATTTGTTTACTTATCCCATTTAACACAAACTGATGGTGGTATGAAATCTGTCTGCTGCACATAGGAGAATATTACTAATAATTTCACTGACCTACACTTCAAAACATCCAAAGTATCCCTTTAAAGGACAAAGTGTCACTTACTGCACTTCTTTTTCTGCATATCCTGATTTTCTGGGTTATACATAATCTACTGGGGTTTTTTTTGTTTTGTTTTGGGGGTTTTTTAAACAAAAACCGAACCAGCAGACATTACATAAATATAAATACTGTAGATTTGAATGCTAAGAAGGTTAATCGTGTTTGGGATAAATAAAACTTTCTTCATTTTGTCCGCGTCGTGGATCAGTAAAAGGCCTTGTATGTATGTATGTATGTATGCACAGTGCACCTGCTAAAACTGAACCTTTTCCAACATGGTTGGTGCTGCAGACTGTGGGAGTGTTTAGCATTCAGTCTGACACACACACACACACACACACTCAAAAACTTCTTAGCTTCAGCTTTTTTTTCCTCTATTCTCTATCTGTAAAGCTTCTTTGTATAATCCTTGAGATGCCTATTTGACATGAGCAATTTAATGCCGACGCCATAAAAAATACATAAACCTTCCTGTAAAGGTGTATATTATGTGGCGCTGAAATTATGGTTACTGTGACGTCAGACTTGTTCTAGAAAATCCTCAGGGCCATTTTTGTCTAAAAGGTACATACATGGGAGTAAGACCATGGTCACATTAAGAATGATTCACGGGTATAATTGAGAAAAACAAACAGGATGTCCGTAAACGATGAGCTGTACACAAAAAAAATAAAATAAAAACAGCATGTAAGTTGCCTTTCCGGTTGTGTTCACTCATCGCACATATAGGGGTCAGGAAAACACATTGGCCTCCTCATAAAAGGCCCCATTCAACTGCTGTGATGCTCAAACACCAACACACATTTTTTTATTTAACTGGAAAACGACAAGAAAGAGATTCACGGCTGCGCTCGGTTGGCCAGCGTCACTCTACTTGCTCCGGCTCGGCGTCCATGCACGTCTCCCAGGGGTTCCGGGGCATCTGAGGCATGGAGAGGACGAGGAGCGCGATGCCGGCCAGGAAGAGGAGGACAAAGCCAGAGCAGGCACAGGCGAAGGACCAGGCGTAGTAGTACTCGATCCAAATAGTCTCCTCGCTCTCAATCATGCGTTTCACCGACTGACGCATCACCTCCAGCGAGATGAAAGCGCAGATGCCTGAAGACAGAGAGGCGTAGGGTGTGAGCGGGATGGCCTGCGTAAAACCTTAGGTGTGTGTGGACTGGGAAGGCAGCTGGAGAAGTTGGAAGGTGAACGGAACCGACCTGCGAACGCGAAGAACATTCCGGCGGGTTTGAGAAGGTAGTCCCTTCCTTTGCCTTTGCCTGTGCACGACCCGAGCAGACACAGAGATCCGAGGATCATAAAGGCCAGGCTGAAAATGGAGATGGCTGCGGCGGAAATGTTGTATTCTGGAAGGAAAAATAAATAATTATAAAAAAGCAAGGGGGAAAAAGTTAAAATATAAACAAACAGCTTCAGAAGCTCATAAGAGAAAAAGTCATTGAGAGAATCCCTGGTATGTAGAAAACATACTGATGTCCAACAACCCTAGAGCTGCCTAACAACCCTGAGGTTATCTGATTGTTTACCTGTAAATCTAGTCTCTAGGTGTTTGGACATGTTTTTAAAATACTGGTCAGATCTCAACAAGAAAGCCTGAAGCTAGCTCATTTCTCTCTCTAAGGCTACATTCACACTGCAGCCCAGAGTGACTCAGTTACCATGTTTTAGTCAAACTGGATTTTTATATTTTTGTATTTTTTGCTGTGGTTCACACTTCCAAATATATGCGACCTGTATGCAGTGATGGCATAGTTACCTCAAAAAGTAACTTTAATCGGATTACTGATTACTCCTTGAAAAAGTAACTTAGATTACTGATTACTTGATTTGGAAAGTAACTAAGTTATATTAAAAGTAACTTTTTTAGTTACTCTCAGCAGCTGCTAACAACAACGCTGTGAAAATGACATTGATCTTTGCCAATACTTAATTGCAAGTTATTTTATAAAGGTAACATCAACAATGTGTCTCCACTTATAAGGTTGAAAGGAAGAGAACATTTTTTTTAATGGTTACAACAGTACAAAAAAAAACGTTAGTAATGTGTGTGTGTTTTTGTGTGACTCACTGTTGTCTGGAAAACTCTGAGAAGGATTTAAAGCCCCCACCCTCCCCCCAGCCTCCAGGTTGTGCGTTACGGCCCTGCGTTTGCTGTCAGAGCGCAGATCTCCTCCTGCGGCTCCACAACTCAGATGGCTGCTGCACATATTTGTGACACTTATCTTAATATTAATAATTATAATGGCGTTTAGTTGCACAACTTTACGGACTCGTTCATTCGTGGCTGTTTTCATGTTTACTGCTCTGTTCATATTAATCTCGGTGTTTGCAGTTTTCTGGAGCGCAAAGCGAAGCTCGATGTAATTCGATGTAATATATTAACTTGACATTAACAAAGACACAGCGGGACGGATCATCCGGGAAATGATGGACAGGGAGAGTCTGATTAAAACTACCTTAATACCAGACAAATTCTGGGATTTATTATGAGTCTCTGCTTATTTCCAGGCCCAATGAGTAACTTCACGTTCAAAAACGAGCCCAAAAAGGCGCAACCCGCGACTCATTCAATTTGCAAGCGACTTTAGAAAATTATAAAAGCCCAAAGCCGCTTATAATAATTGAACTTGGCGACAGAAACTCAAAATAGTTCCTGTTTTTCCACCAACAAAACGCTCATCTCCCTCCATTGTTTCCATTTCTGTCGCTGCTGATACTGTTGCATAGGGACGTCGGTCACTCGACAAGATGCATAGAGGAAATACAATTAAATAACAAAAGAAGGTAGTAACACAAAGTGATTTTGATAAGTAACTTTAATCTGATTACTGGAATTGAAATAGCAACGCGATAGATTACTCGTTACTGGAAAAAGTGGTCCGACGTCACTGCCTGTATGTGATCTCCAGTGTGAACTGTAGACGACCTGAAAGTGTCCCGCATGCGCAGTAGAGAGAGCGCGTGCTCAACGTTTTGCCAGATTGTGTCATTTATTTAATCATCATATTTCAGAAGATGCCTCGCTGGCAACAGTTGCAACATTTTGGCAGAATTGTTTATTTTATCTCAATTGTCTGTTCATGGATTTTTATTGACAGTAAAAAGAGCAACATACAGACTTTCGCTCAAAGTCTCAAAGGCAATAATCAAATTTACCAATATAAATTTGCTTTACTTTTATGTTCACAGATTCCATGTGTGGAGTGGAAACAGCAGCTGGTTTGTATTTTGCAGGTTGGTTATGATCGGGAGCGTTTGATCTGCCGCCTGTTTGCCTGCTAACCATCCCATTGGGGGAAGCAATCCATCGGGAACTGGGAACCTTCATCTTGTGCTGGCAGGAGAGTTCGGCCGCCACACCTTGAGCATTCTGGGCTTTGAGGTAGTTAGTGCATCTCTGGCGTGCAACTGCATCTGTATTTTATGTGAAATCTGTATTTATAGAAAGTGTTTTATATGAGTGTGACATAGGCATACCATAGTTAACTTAGTCCAAGGAAGACTGAAGCATGTGACTTACCAAAGAAGCTCTTATGAAAATGATTTCCATACCTTCAGCAACAATATTAGTGAGAACTACTTAAATACCAGACTTCAAAAATGTTGCGACAGACTGGTGACCTGTCCTGGGTGACCCCGACCTGTCTGTGTAAAATCATTTTTCTACATGTCTGATGTAATCTCCTAATTTTCTGCTCGCTGAATTTGTAGCTTTCATTAGCTGTAAGCAGCAATCATCAAAATTTGAAATATATCACAGCGTGTGTTCAGTGAATCTAATTAACAAACGAGTTTCACTTTTTGAGCCGAACTGCAGAAATAAATTACCCTTTCAACAATATTCTGATTTGTTGAGCTGTATATTTGTGCGTGCATGTTCACACACACACACACACACACACACACACACACACACACACACACACACACACACACACACACACACACACACACGCACACACACACACGCTAGCACACACACGACTGTTTACGTGGTGCACATTTTCAAATGCAGAACAAAAACTGTTGTTTTTGGTTGGACCGTTTTGATGGCCTATGTCACACAAGATGGAATATATTCACCAAACAAATCTGTTTTTTTGTGCTTCAGTGTTTAGACAAGATGGAGTGAAATGACCTTCAAGCAGAGAACAACGTACCTTTCTGTGTTTTGTATTCAAATATCTCTGCATCTTGTCCTGGATTGAAATGCCTGAAGTAAGTGCAGTTTTCATCTGTGAAAAGACGGGGAAAAGAAAGATTTCAGTGTCAAGCCCTGCAAGGCCTAACAGCTTTAAAAATGTTTAAAGGACATGTATAACTATCTTAAGGAACAGTTAAATCTAAAGGATTAGTGTGAAGCTCTCTGATTTACACATAAAAGGTAATTAAAATACAAGTCTCAATTGCTTCGCCTTTTAGGAAAAAGCTCAATGTCTGTGCGTCACAAATTGAAACACAAACATGTAAATAATAAATTTCAGGCAGCTGGGAAAGTTAAAATGTTGAACGACTTCTCATCCTGAACTATTTCTCTGACCTGGGCGTGCCTCAGGGCTCCATCCTCGGACCCGTGATGTTCTCACTGCACAGGTGAGCACCAAACAACCTCCAGTTTTGTTTGTATGCAGATGATGTCCAGGTCTATTTGCCAGTTGTCCCCAACAGCATAAATACATCAGAATCTGTACTAAGTGGCTTCAAGAAGACAAATTTTCTGTACCTGAATGTAAATAAAACGTTCTGTGTTTGACTAAGATTTTGAAATTAGCAGGTGAAGTAAACCATGGGAAAGATATATATTTTTTAAGTTTACTTAAAAAGAATAAAGTTGTTACTGCAGTTTCTATTGGACTGTTGCTTTGTTTGAGATACTTCACTTTCTTTCTTCCCGTGCTGCACCACTGAACCTTTTCACACCCCATTGAAGTCTTGCCCCGCATCTTTTCACACCATTATGGGAAACCCTCCTGCTGAGCACCTCGTGAACGTCTGGCCTCTCTTCGAACACTTCACACCGTCTCAGATCTGTCACATTTACGCTCTAAAAGCATCTTAAAACCGACACCCTCCGGATAACGGCAACAGTAAAAACTGGTTCCCATTCAGAAACGCGCTCGGCTTAACAAAGAAACTGCGGTTACAGCACAAATCACGGTTAGCTTTTTCTCCTGCAGATGATGTGCTGAAGCTTTGGGATTTGTTTGAGTAAAAGTGGAGTTGCTCAGTGCGCCCATGAAGTGATTTGGTAGAGGAAAGGTTCTTTAATGTTGAGCCAGGTTGATAAAATATTGAATCCAGTTTAGGAAAAGTCTGGAATTAATGTCAAATCTAGAACACGTCTTACTTTTATCGCTCACTTTAGAAGTATATGATGAGAGCCGAGGCCACTTATCACACATCCTAGGACTTTAGACGGAAAGTATTAAATCAAATAAATAAAAAATAGCTGCTTGAAATATCACGTTAAAGGATTAATCTCAGTGTAAAAAAATAAAAATCAGCCCTCACTTAGTAAGAAAAAAATTGTGTTGTGTGCAAAAAAGAGCTTACTATTGCAATATAGCAAGTGCTTAATTTTCCATGCTATGAAAATGTTCACGTGTTAAAATAAGATGAAATCTGAAACAACATAAAATAATTGCCACAAACTATCGTATTTGCAGAGGCGAAAATGAGCTTTCTAAGGCTTCCCAAAGCCAGCTTTCACTGCCATGAACCGCACTGTGTGGGCCCGCATATAAATAAAGATGTTTTTATGAATGAGAACAGGGACTGGCCATAAAGAGAAGGAAGATCGAAAGATGGTTACCAAGCAACAAGCCCCACTGTTTTCACTGTTGACGGCACAAATAGAGGCTTGTCAATGAGTTATAGCTCTGAGTCAAAGCTGGCGGAGAAATGAAAGGCCTCCAAATCACCCGAATATCAGAAAATTGTTTTTTATTTCCTGTCATGTTATTATTATTATTATTATTATTATTAAAATTATTGTGGACAGACAAGAAAGTTAAAATCCAGCCAGTGGAGTACACAAACATTACGGGGGTTAAGGTGGTAAAGTATTAAAAAAGGGGGCTGCCTTAGTAATGTTTGATTTATTATGGGCTACATTGTAAGAACAAAAGGGATTTCAAAAGGGCACTTTTTGTTCAGAGGACAAAGGGCAGATGCTCCAGCACCAAACCGTCAACATTACCGCGCAAAATTTATCTGAAATGTTTAACGCATTAATATTACATGATCAGATAAAACCAAGGTTACAACAATGAATTATCCTTCCACCGAATTACAAGCACATTTCTTTCTAAATTAACCTTTAAAACAAAATCACTCCTTTTAAATTCTTTTGAAGATGCAAACCTGGAAAACTGAGACTCTTCAGACCTTTTGATTTGAGAAATCAGGACATTTTCTGAAATATTTTTTTGAAAACTCGCATATTTACATGTGAAACTTGCAAAGTTAAGCATAGTGATTAATCGTGAATAATTTGATAATTTTTTTTAAATCAACTGACAGCACAAAGACAATGGTGTTTACTCCTAATTTTTAAGCTGGGGCACGTAGCCATCTAGCGATGCAACACAAGTAAGTTGAAAAATGTTCTACTTTTGTCGTTGCTGTCACTATCGCGTTAAAGGTGGGCAACACGTGTTGGCAATTTCCACTGATTTTCTGAGCCACCCATTAAAGACTGAGCTTGGACCTGGACAGGGTGCCCAACTGTTTTTACCAATGCGAGTTGTATTTGTACAACACGCCTATCTTGATCCCAGAACCATTTAGTACACATTCAAGCTTCACAAAATCCCATTGGGCCCACATGGGTGGGGCAGTCACATGGAAGACCCCTACTTCCTGCCACCATAACAGGAAGTAACTACATATCTGTCCCAAGCTTTTTACTTTTGTTCTCATTTTACACTTTTTCTACAAACATGTAAATGTGCTACTATAGCAAATATCAAGGCAAACAAATGTCCAAACCTTTGAATCTGTAATTATCTGTGAAAAGGATTCGGGCCCCTCAGTGACTCTCTGGCTCTGTGTTCTCTCTGTTATTGGCCCTGGTCCTGCTGGCTGTGCTGACATGTTGTGTAACGCCTTTCTTGTTCTAAATAGGGCAGTCTGTCATGTTTCCAAGAATCAGGTGAGAACGCCGGTTTTAGTGACTCCGTACGCTGTCATGTCGCTTCCCTGTCTTTTTTTGATGCGTGCCATCGATTCACTTTGTCAGAAGAGGAAATGTTAGGGCCAATAATCACAGCCAAAGTCCTAAGATAATCCAAATTTAGTCGATTTTACAAAGCCAAAAACTCTGGATGCCAGATAAAGTGTAAAGACGTTGCAGACATTCTGTCCGCCTATTTGAGGGGTTGGTTGTAAACTTGGGTGTGTTTAAGAGCAAAATAGCATTGATTCCCAATCTTTTTTGGAGTATACCGCCTACCCTGGTGCAGTGAGAAGTAATTTGAGTCCTGCAAGGAGAGGTGGGGCCGTAGTCAGGTCTTGAGGGAAGGGTTTGACGGTCCTGCGGGTCTTAGAGTTATGCCAGACTCTGCCATGCGGCCCTGTCACTCAGAGAATCCACAGGCTTGTGCATGAACACTTGACCCCCATGGCTCTGCCCCAGCACAGCTGAGTATTTACATGCCTTGTTTTTGTAGCTAACAGCAATGTTTCGCTGCGTGCAATATAAAATAAATCGCACGCTTCCTATTTCTGGAACCTCTCAGATAGTTATTGTATTGGCCCTCTTGCAACACCGCGGTCATGGAAAACTGCCAAAGTCCTGGCCTGAAAGTTTTTCAGGCAGAAAAGGTTTGCCGGTTGAGAGCTGAACGGAATATCCATCGTTGCCTATTTATAACCAGTAGCATCTGTGAATAGCGATTAAACTAAAGACGATAATCAAGAGTAAAGTTTTCTATGCTTGGATTAGAAGAAAACCATTAACAACAGCAGAAACAAGTCACCCTCTGGACTTTGTCAGCTTTCTATTAAGAACAAGGCAGCCCACACTTATCTACTCGCCAAATGCTTGATCCTGTTTTTATTTTTTATTTTTATCAGATGTTGACAACTGTCTGAAGGCATTTATCCAAAATTATCAATGACTTCCCTCACCAAATCCTGCCAGCGGGGAAATCAATGCTATCTAATGGGACATTTTCATATTCAAAAAAAGGATTTTTAAATTGTCATTATCATGTGATGTGTGATGTTTTTGTTACATTTGCATGTTGAGCCTCATCTGTCTGTCTGTCTCATTCCAGTCGTAGCATAAACCACTCCATGGACTTTTGTTAAAGTTAGCTTCCAGTTCAGCCAAAATAAAAGCATCATTTTCAAAACAAAATTATGTTTCTTTATGTGTCTCAACATAAAGAAACATAATTTTATCTTATTTTTTCTGACACTCCAAGCTGTTGCTGTGTTGGTCTATTTCTTTTTAGTAAATAAAAAAAGAGAAACAAATGTCTATTTTGTAAAATAAAAAAAGAAGAAGTACAAAACTGCTTTTATCTTCTTTTTCTCAGAGTGCTTTTTATCTCCCTGGAAAGATTTGAGAATCCCTTAGGAGAATAATTAGCTTAATTTGAGTGAGATCGCTCGGTTTGTTAATTGATGCTATTTATTTACACAATTATTATAGAAAGATTAATTAAATGCCGCGGTCAACCGTAGAGAACCGCTGCCACTCATAAATAATCAACAGTATTAGTTACGGTGCTTTGAACTTAAAAGTGATCATCGAAACAGAAAAGAAAATACTAGATCCTTTTTGCCACTTTAGTCAGCCATGTTGGTATACCAAAATAGAGTGACTGATCAATAGATTCAAAATCAATTGTCTCAAAGGTTATTGATTTAAATTCAAATTCAGCAAATTAGTTTATGAAACATTACTTTTTCAAAGTGTTTTCCTTCATCCCTGGTTTGCATTGTGAAAACTGCCTGTTTGAAGAAATTTAGCTAATTTGGTTTCGCCAATGCAAACCTTTGGTCTTTCAGAATACATATTCACACTGCATAATGACATTATTGTACATCTTTCTACAGGTTATTTCATGCTCATTCTTACATATTTTATGTGTGTCTGTGGGAGGAATCCATGTAATAATCTGGGATAAACTAATCTGAATCGGTTGAAAACAAATTTAATCTCATTTCCAGTTTTTTGTCGTCTCCTTGTTTTTCTGGTTCTATTTTCACTTGTATATTCTTACCATTTTACTTTTAGTAGTATATTTCATCATTATTTCATATTTTACTTAAGTATTACTAGCTTACTAAGTTTATTGATTAAGGTATTAGCCAGTTGAATTCTTTCTGTTTAACTTTTATTTTATGCTGGAGAGACGTTGTTTGGTCATTTTGAGCCAGACTACTAGTTTTATTGCTAATTAAAAGTTATTCATAGCTAAACCAGACTATTGATGCACAGCATTATGATGATCACATTCATTTGTTTTTACTGTGAATAAACGCTCTCCTAATTACACCCGACTTTTGCAGGTAAAAACTCTGGAATCCAAAATATGTGCCGCCTCTCGCCGCCGTCTGGAGAGCTCAACATGGGCCCGGTGGGTCAGATTATTGAGAAAATCCGGCACGTCTGCACCAGTGAGCCGCGCCTCGGGCCTTTCAGCTGTTCCTGAAAGAGACCTCCTGTGCAAACAGAGTGCAGGCATCCCAATCGCCGCCGTCAGTCAAGAATTAGCTTAACTTTGTGAGTAGAAGGGATTTAGACAGGGGTCTACGGTCATGTCGTGAAAAGCTGACAAAAAAACAAAAACAAATGTTTAACAGCTGCGTGACATGCAGTCTGATAAGTGCTGCTCATATAGTGGTTGACATTCGGGGGAGGGCAAGTTGCATTGTACTTATAAATACAAGCAATTTTAGGAAAATCTAATTATATGAGCACCTTTTTATTATCTTTAAACCCTTAACTTCCCTCACGACGGTTACGAGGTATTAAATAGTTTCATTTAGGTTAAAGCTACACAAAATTCAAACATTTTGTAGACTCATTAAAAAGCAACCTATGAATTTCACTACTGATTATAGTATTAAAAAAACAAACAATTTCCTTTTCCATGTTCCTTAAACAATGACAGACTTAAAAAAACACGTCATTTTCACCACTTCCAGAACAATAGAACATAATTCTTTTGCACGCAGTCGATACGTTGAGCTTTTCTTTTCACCATTAGATCTCTGTATGTGTTTTTGTTTTATAACATGTACACCGTAAGCTATTCTCAGCGGGTTTTGTTTCAATCACTGTGGGAATAAACTGTTCAGCTGTTGTGAAATGTAGTGTTTTTTGATGGTCTCTTTACACTCTGTAGCTTATAAACTGTAGTGTCTCTCTGGTCGGTACCTGCTGCAGTCTGATTAAGTCTTCACACTCCTGTTGTTTGCAGAGTTTTGTTTTCGGTTCTGATAAATATAATTAGTTATGAGCCACAAAACCTAAATCCTTCTTCAAAAAAGAAAGAAAAAAAACCCTGAAACAATTAGTAGATGCTGTTTTTTTGGTATTTTTACCACAAAAACAGCAGCAAGACGCATATCAGCTGCGAGTGATACTGCCAGTTAATATAATAATAATAATGTAATACAAGGCTGTGGAGAAGGTATTTGGCCTGTTGCAGTTTTTTGCTGCTTTTTTTCCTCAAACTTTAATGTTTCAGAACAACAACCACATCCTAATGGGGTAAAAATGGCAACATGAGAAAATACAAAAAGCAAAAATGTCTGCAGTAGAGGAAACAAGCTTTACCAAACCAATTTGGCCCTGTGTGGGGGGAAAAAGTAATGGTTCCTATTGGGTAAATCATAAATGAACTGTAATGTCGCCATCAGGGGGGATTGTTTTTTCATGGATTGTCATGTTGGTTTGGTTTGGAGGACTCTCGATCCTCAGTAAATAAAATCAGCAACTTTGTCTAATATTATTATGTTTGATGACCTGAAAAGTCTCCAAGGGGTTAACACTTTTTCATATCAATGTAGAAAAAAAGAATCTACTCATATTTTAGAGAGTTAGCAACAATTTGAAGCTGTTATCTTGTAGCAAACTATTTTTTTACTTCAACCAAATTAAACAGCAACATAAATGATGTGTCCAAGAAGTTGCTTTTGAACCACATGACTAATTACCTTCAGCAATTATTAAAAGTTATTCATAGCTAAACCAATAGAATTATTCTTATTATTTTCATAACAAAAGAGATACAATTTTCAGTATCTGAAAAGTTTGGTCGCCCCTGATTGAGTACCTCTACAGGGATTCAACCAATCACGTGACTTCCTCTGTTCGGCCCTCTATTCTTAGCAGCTTCAAGCTTAACTGTGGTGCAAAAAGCTGCAGCTGCGCTTCGTGGGGCTAAATTCAAAAACCTAAACTTTTACGATTTGTTTTGACTTTACTGACGAGTTAGAAAGTGTTTTGCCAGGATTTCTTTTGTCTTACCTCCAGGCAGGCTGATTGGTCCGCAGCCATGCCCTTTCTCGAAGTTCTGCTCGGTGATGTAGATGTGCTTCTTGCACAGCCTCCAGAGGCCGAAGTGTGCCGCCTCGCAGGTCTCATTGGACCTATCCACCTTTGGGCTGAGCACTGCCCAGTGGTCCGTAACCACCGCCGTGAACATGCACGCCATACCCACCACCAGCACGAAGATGGCGATCTTTATCTTGGTGCGCTTGTGCATGCTTTCCAATTGGTGCGACTTCTAGTCAGTTAACAACAACAAAAAGTACGTAAGACTCGATATTCTGATCTGAAACTCCGAGACTTCTTCCCCTCGGTGGGCCGCAGTAAGTCTCAGGGGAAAAACCTCGTCGTCCTTTCCCCCTCTCCACCCAGGACGAATGTCTTCTCTCTCGCTACCACAAATCTGCGCCTCTGGTTCGAAGGGAAGGGAGCCAGACTCCTCTGTCCTACTTTCATGTCCCTCTTTCCTCTCGCACTGTGAGCCGCCGCTGAACGGACGGTTCACAAAGTCAGCTGTTGGGGTAGATCAGAGAAGTTGATGACCAGACTGTCTGCCATGCTGGGGAATGGGTGTGTTTCTCAGGGTGTTGTATGCTATAAATGACCATTGAGTCAGGCTCTGCGCTTATCCTATTACAGTATCACTGTGTTGAGATTAGCGAAGTGCCATTATAAGTCTATTAGCATAACACCTTTATTTATAATAATGCAAGCTGAATTTTAAAGAAGTACTTTTAGGAGAGTATCAAATAGTCTCTTTCTTGCTTGTTTAATTGCTGAATGATATTGTTGAGTCAAGGCTCTTTATATGGATTTGTCTCTTTATACTATATTTATAAGAAAAAGGTGTTTGTGTCTATAATGAGCTGCGACTGAAAACAGGAACACTTCCCATATGCGAGGGCAGTACACTTTGAAATTGATATTAACTGTTGAGGTAAACGCTGTGTCAGTAAATCAGCTCTATCTCCTGGACGTCTATAGCAAAAACTCACCAAGAGGTTCAAGAAATAAAGAAACAACCACACCAACATGTCAAAACAAGCTTCTTTTGATTCAGAAATTGTACTAATACGTATATCACATTGTATTGTAGCCTGCCATTTCAAATCTTCTAATATCACATATAATTTTGTTCTTATGGATCCTGATATTAAGGAAAACCTCATGGCGAAAAGGTTTTACTTGTATCACTTCTTTTAAAAATAGTCAGTGAGGTGCTGAAGATCAAATAACCTTTTAACCATTAAGTGATTATCAGTTATCGGATCATTAGTCATTGAGGAATATGACTCTGTTGTTTAGGGAAAACCTCGCCGCAGTCATTCAAAGAAGTGTCAGAGAGCAGCAGTCCAACACTGAGGTACATGATCCACCAGCAGCTGCTTTGTTGCGGAGGGTGTTGACCGCTGGAGTAAATTACACCTTTCTTATGCCAACGGGGGCTGCTGCACCCTCGGTTGCCTTGGTGACCAGTCGCTCAACCTGTACTGGGGTTTTTACTGCTCCTTCTGCAGCCCGTCAAAATAAAAGAGGCAAACTGCAAATTTACCTCTTTTATTTTGCTTACCCTGCGACTGTGTTCACATATTGAAAACGACATTGGCAGAAAGGAGTAAGTGACACACGTTTAAGTAGCTTCTACTTCTAGCATCTTTAAGAGAGCAAGCATGAGGCCTTCAACGGAGGTGGGCGGATCCATCCAAAATATCGACAATATCGATACAAAGTCAGCATCGGTATCGGATCGATGCCAGCATCGTAAGAGCAATACTTTAGTTTCAGATTCCTTCTTGAAATGTTGTTTCACTTTGTATTGTAGTTTCTTCTTAAAAAAAGATTTTATTTTGATTTGCTTTCAAATGATAATTTTTTGCGCCTTAGTTCAGAAAAATGCAGACATATTTTGTTAATATGTTATTAAAGTGTTTTGTCGACAGCTGCAAATGCTGTCCTACAAAATAATTCAAAAGAAAAACCACAAAAACTCCTAAAGGACAGAAGTTTGATACTTTTGATCTAAGTTTGATATATTATCGGTATCAGTATTGACGTTGGCGATACGGGCCCTGTATTTGCTAGGTATTGCATCAATACCACAAAATGCTATATCACACCTCTAGCCTTTAATTAGTCATTGACACGGGATGATTCATAGATAAAAATATACAACCTGAAGTTATAAAAAAGGATGCAGAGTATCACTGAGTCACAATATAATATTTCAAGACTCAAGTTTAGTAGCAACACGGTTCTCTAAAGGGACAATTTGAATTTTAGCCTTAAACTCTTTTCATTCAGATTCAGATTTGAACAAATCATTTACTTTTGGCCAAGCGAATAAAAAGTATTTTGAAATCATCACTGTCTTGCTATTTATGACCCAAGGATCAGAACCGACCTCAGACTGTGGGGCACTTACGACGTTAAAATGCCACACTGGTTTCAGATTACTTTATGACACGTCCTTGGGAATGCCTGATATTTCAAAAGCTGTATTTGACTGATTATCTGTTGCTAATGTATTTATGGAGTGCTGAAAGTAGAAAAGAATGTGACTAAAACTGAGAACTAGACTGTGGATTATGACAACAGTCCCAACCCACTGCTCACCAACCCCGTCAGTATCAGTTTGCTGCTCGTTTATATTGCCGCAGTCGCATGATACCATCAGCTGTATTCTTGGAGGAGCAACTGTTGATACTCATAAATCTGGGAAAGGATGTAAGGTCATTTTCCAGTAATTTGGAGTTCATAATTCTGCAGTGAGAAAGATTATTCACAACTGGGAAAAAAAATATCCAACAAGGCTGCCAGTCCTCCCAGTGGAAGACTCCAGCGAGGTCGGATCGTGCCTTGCTCACGGAAACGGCTAAACTCCCGAGAGTTACATTCCTGACCCTACGGACCACAGTTTGCATGCTAGACGATGACAGCGCAATTAGAGGAATACTGAGCCGGTTTAGCCAGTGATGATGAAAAGGTTTCCATGAACCAACTTTATTTTTTCCAAAAGTCCTGAAATGATTTGAATCAGGTTTAGGTAACAATTGACTTAATTGACACAAAGAAAACAATTTAGCTCTTAAATTGTTCTGTGTATAAAGGTGGAAAAGCACATGGAAGAGCTAAATATGCTTACTGAGTTTTTCTCAGTACTTTGAAAAGCCTTTGTTGGTGATGACAACTTTAAACTCCCTTTAAATCTTGACAGTTGTGGGAGCCTTTCCTGATGCACTTTGACCTTCAGTTTTTTCAATAGATTTGAAATTTGCTTCAAGTCGAAGGACGACCAAAGCTGTGCAAGCTCATCTTAGCAGATTTATAACTAACAGAGTTTCCTTGCCCTTATGTTTGCAATCACCGTTTCGCTGAGAAATTCACTCTAATTTCATCAACTTCTCATCGTGAATATCCTGGTCCTGTTCTCCATTCAGCCGGTCTTTTCCTGATCTCAAAGGTGGTTTCTTCCTACTTTTTTAGTTCCTCATTGCATCCATTATTTCTCTGGCTTCTCCAAATATTTTGTGGCAAGCTTCAGGTTCTCTTTATTCCTCAGTGGAGCCTTGCGCTGTGACCACGCTTAGAGGCAATCATGCTTTGAGTGAACCTTAGTGAAGAAAAACCTTTTCATAAATTATCAATTGGCACAGCAGCTGTTTTTAACCAACACTTCTAAGTGACAACAGATTTCAACCTATTTTGCTTGTATTTATTTTTCTTGTTTTGATTTGATGTGTGGATTACTCTGGACGCGTGATGAATCGATTGGTCTGTTTTCTTGCTCATGCCGTTTCTCCTGGCTCGTCATTCACTCTCCCTGTCCGCTTCCTCCGCTTTCCCTCATGTGGATCTGATCTCACTGATTACCTCCACCTGCCAGGTTTCTATTTATATGCCTCGCGCCCTCGGGTTCAGTGTGAGATCATCTGTTGTCATCAGTCCCAGCTATGAAGCTGTTTGTCGACCCTGCCTATCCTTCAACCGTTGCATTTGCCTTCTGGTTTTTTGACGCACAGTTTTCGACCTTTGCCTGGATTTTGACCCCGGCTGTTGTTTTTCACATTCTAGATTGATTCTGTTCTTTTTGGGTACGGTATGTGACTAACCCTAGACTCTTCTCCCATTAGTCAGCGCTTTGGGTTGTGTTTGTAGTCTGAGGCATTTTGGAGGACAGGTGATCAAGTCGGGGGGGAAAAAGGTGCATACACTTAAGATGAATGTAATGTAAGATAAATTTGGGGCGTGCTGTGGTGGCGCAGGGTTTAGCACGCCCCACGTTTGGAGGCCTTAGTCCTCGACGTGGACGTCGCGGGTTCGACTCCCGGTCCCAGCGACCCTTGCCGCATGTCTTCCTTCCCCCTCCCGTCAGCCTACTGTCGCGGAAAATGCGAGCCACTAGCGCCGCAAAAAAACTCTTCGGAGAAAAAAAAAGATTAAAAAAAAAAAAAGATGAATGTAAAAATTAAGGTTGTTTGATGCAGCTGATGGGCAAAATTACTGGTAATGTAGGTTATTAAATCTAGAAATGATACCTTGGGCCACACACTACAAACTGTAAAACAAAAAATACACAAAACAACAGCAAATAAGATTTCAGAAGAGCATGTTTTTGTGGCGCTCCAGCACCTCCACGATTCCTTCTTCTACAGATAAGAGAGACGAGTTCCTGCTCGTCCAGGTAAACCCTTTTACCTGCCTACTTGGTTGCCAACTGGAGTCAGACGTCACTCATGGCTTGTATCAGGATCAGTAATGAAGTGATACTGACGGTGTAAATTTATTGCCAGAAGCAAAGTGTTCGCTGAGAAATTGCAAACCATAAATTCAGGTTAAGAAAAATTCATGGAGCAAATAGAGATGTCCTTTATTTTTATTTTTATTTTTATTTTTTTTACAGTTCCTGAAAATGGCTTTCAGGAAATTAAATGTGCTGCTTTTTTATCTTTTCCAATACTTACAAAGGGCGTTACTGACTGCAACTCTGACATGCACACACAATACAACCTGCTGTCTTTCAAAAATAATGTTGTTTTTTTTTGTAGATTTCAATCAACAATCTTTCCCAGAAAAGCTACTTAAATCCATCCTATTTCAGTTTTTTTGTTGTTTTTTGAAAATGTTTCACGAAGCAGAGGAAGAGTTTGAAAAAAGGCCATGTTTCTGAATCATTTAAATGAATTCAGCGAAGTTCATGAAAGATACATAAACACCCAAAGGCCTTTTTTTATTTGCTGTTAATATTTGTTTTTTGTGTCGAATTTTTATGAAAATGTCTGAACCTTTTGGTGTGTTTAAATCGTAGGATTTCTATTAAAGTATTGAAAGAATGCATGCAGGTAAATCAGCTTTACTCACTTTAGCTTTGTGACATAGGATATCTAAAAGAGAGAAGGAATTTCAACTTGCAGTAAAGGGATATTACAAATAATGTTTCCACTCTTTTCATAGCTCTCTTGTGGGAAATCAGCTCACGTTGAGTCTCTTTAGAGCATCTGTCCCGCTCAAAGTCAAATATTTATCAATAATAAATGGTATAGATACTCATAAACCATTCACTCTCACAGCTTATCAAAAATCACTTGGAGAGAGTAGTTATTTTCATTCCTGTTTCGCAGTCTCTTCAATGTTTTCTGTGCATTTTAAAAAAATTATGGCTATTTATAATCAACCCACAAAACGCTGTTCAATTAATTATGAGAAAAATCAACATGGGCTAAAGATGAAAGAAAATAATAATTAAATTAATAATCAAACTAAGACATGATTGCTCATAATTAACAGAGCTAAAGATACAAGCAAAACAAAAAATCTGATTTACTTTAGAAGCTGCCAGTAAACACAGGAATTGATGTTAAAAATCTAAAGCTGATTAAAGATGGAAAATTCATGAAACTTTTATCTGTCCCTGAAGTAAAGAGTTTAGCAACTCGGATTCTGATCTCTGACTGAAATTTGAGAGAGAAATCAAGTCTGGAAGAAGTTTTAATCATCATGGTAACCAATCTGGATGAAGTCTCTCCGTTTGATGGAAGTGACTGAGGGACATTTAAAAAGAGCAGCGACACCTGAGCCGAACAAACATCGACTGGTTTGCCCTTTGACCCTCCATCACACCGACGCTGCCGCCTGACAGCTGAGAGTTGGCAGTTTGAGTCCTCAGGGAAGGTTTGGGTGCTTCGCATTTCTTCCGAGAGAGTCGACCTCGTCCGATGGACTAATCATGCGTGGCCTGGAGCCGAGCCGGTAAATGATTGAAATGAGTCATGATGCACGGCTGCATTCATTAAGACTGATTAGCTCAGGTTACCAGTCCATTTGTTGTCTTCTTCTTCTCGGGTTTTCTAAATTTCAATTGTGATCTGAGGCAAATCAGTCATGAAAATAAATTGGATTTTTTTTTTTTTTTCTTGTTTTGATTTGATATGTGGATTTCTCTGGATCCATTTCAAATATATATATATGTTGTAAATGTATTATATAGTTTAATGTGATATCAATAAATAACATTCTGGATTTTGGAACTACGTCAAACTGTATTTTCTCGTATTAAATCAGATATTCTATCACGTTACAGCTGTTCCAAATAAACAATACACGCTTACATCTTAAACTATACCGTAAAGTACAGCATATGGTATGTTTTTATTTTGAAGAGTATTGAACAGCTAAAGGTGTTGCAGTAATTTATGACAAGCCGAGCTTTTCCCAGATTAAAGAAAGGTTAACTGCTGTTGGCTAAATCCAGTTATTAGCTGGATTTAGCTAATAACTAACTAATAAAGGACAGATGCATCACAATGTGTCCTCCTACTTCCTGGATTCACAGCATAGCAAAGGTAGAGAGAGAGAGAGAGAGAGAGAGGGAGAGAGAGAGAGAGAGAGCGAGAGAGAGAGAGAGAGAGAGAGATTTGATTGCTGACTCTCACCTGAAGCCGTAATGGTGCGTTCACACCAAACGCGTTTTCAGAGTCAGCACAGCGGGAAACGGGAGTAAGACACGTGGTTTCCCGGCCGAAACAAGAGTCTGGACCAGTATGTTGTATGTCGTGGTGAAATGATGCGGTCGAAAGTTGAAGTTACCATTAATTCTAACCAATTACTTGATAAAAATGTTGAATGTGGCGCAGTGGTCAGAGCGCGCGACCATGTGCACGAGCAACACATCTCGTCGCGGCTCGACTCACGTTGTCGGTTCCTTTTGTCTTTGTCCCCTTTTCTCTGTCTGACAACTTGTCAAATGAAGGCCGCAAATTCCAAAAGTAATTCTTGCAAAAAAAAGAAAAAGAAGTCGTCGTCAACTGTAAAAGAAAAAAAACAAAACGTTCTTATGCTCCTGTATGTATCCTCTGCTATATATAAAGACAGGCGGTGAGTTGTGAGTGCTAACAAGCATGTTGGTTATTCCAGTGACTGGTAGAGAGGTGACTCTGCCATTTCCCCTTCAATTACCGGAGGAGACGTTTCACCGACACGCAACAGGAGGTGGGCCAGCTTTCCTGTGGATGAAAATATCAGTCAGGATTCCTGGCATTCGCCTCCACAGGACCTCACAGGCCCGGTGATGGGCAGAGACGGAAACGGTGGAGGGAGGCAGGGGGAATTGCTCGTATTCATGCCTGGAATGGAAAACGTGGACATCAAACCAGTTTGGCATAACATAGATATAAGTCTCACGCTGACTTTAAATATGTCTCTTCTAATTCAAGGCGTCTCCTTGTAAACATCAGTGACCGGAATGACAAGTACGGCTGGCGGAGCTGAGTGTTCACCCTTTAAAACGCACATGGAAGCCACTGAGCTACAGACAAACCGAATTTGACCGATTACAACTTCTGACAAATATCCCTAAGCAGCACACAAACCATTAAGCAGACGTGGAAACCAGTCAAGCATGAGCCACGCTTCAAACCAGAAAATCCCATCCAGCAATACGACGCACAGCAACTTTTTTTGTAGACGCACCATTCAAATTCTGGACGAGCTCTTGGGAGCCTGTTAGCTCAATCAAGCATTAAATTGGCTGATCTTGATTTCCTGTGCTGGCTGCCAGAACCCAACAACCACATCAGCACTGCAATGGGTCAAATGTGCCACTTTGGATGAAGTTCGCCTCAGTTTAGAACTACACATTCTTAGATTTTTAACAAACTTTGTTGTTCCAAATCAGTGTTTAGATGAAAATCCCCCCAAAAGAAAGATAAAAGAATCCAAATATAAATAAAGTGGAGCGAAATCAGAAAACTACAAGAGCCACAAAAAAAATTGGAAAAAAAGTATATAGTAGCAGGTGATTTTTAAAATTTTCTTCATAATTCATTCACAAATGAATGAATTATTCACAAATAATACCCAATTTTATTTAGTCACGAAGTTATTTGTAAACTTGTTCTGAAATCACCTCGTCTTTAACGTCTTATGTTGAACATTAGGTACTTAAAGTAACTAAATCACCACAGAAAGATGAAAATAAAATATTTACTCACTGAATCAGATTCTCTGTTGTGATAAAGTACAATAATAGGTGATTAATGTCCCATTTAGTTCTGAGTTTACATGGTTTACCTGACAGCTGGCCAATTAAAGGCAGAGATCATTATTTAAATTAAGCAATTATTACAGTAAATTAAGCTCCATCTCCAAATGAGAGTAATTATTTATTAATCTAAAGATGACTAGCAAGAAAAATGCTTCAAGCGCACTGATTTCCAGTTGTAAACAGAAAAATATTGCCTCTCATTTGCTTGAGTCAACAGCAACTATTGTAATATTGTAAGATGATCTCTGTGATATTTGCAGATTTTCTGCAGTTTATTCTGTGATTTGTTACCAACTGAAAATCCGTTGCCATTTATCATGCAAAAGAAAGTCACATCACTCCATCCTGACACAACGAAATTTATTGATAGTTCATTTGCTCAACCTCTTCAAAATCGACACGGTGAACGTCGGTCGACTCACTGCGACATGATAGAAAACTGCTACCGTACAAAACCTCTTTACACAAAAGGCAGTGGCTGCAGAAAGTAACCCAGCTAAAGGGTCGGATTGTTTCCGTAAAGTGCCGTATCAGCGTTACCCTGGCATGTAATTCTCATTTTAGATTCAAGATAAGGGCTATTTGGAACAGGCTCTGAAGAAGAACACATTTTAGCAGAAACCTTGACGATTTCCAAGAACTTTGAACAAGTTTATGTGAAACCCTCACTGGTCAAAGGTCCAATTCAACACCTTGTGTAATTTTCATCTTTCCAGGTGCTAATTATGTGACACAGACATTTCATGTTGTTGCTTAGGGTGGAAAATGGTTAATCTCCAGTGATTTTAAGATAATGCCTGAAGAAAATCTCCAGACAGCTCCCACTAAAGGTAATGGAAATTTGCAGAAATGTGTTTCAGCAAAGCGAATTAATGTTTGTTTTTTTGGTTTGTTTCTTTGTTTGTTTTGGTGGTAATTGTTTTTCTAATTCTGTTTCATCGACTGAATTCAGTCACGTCAAATTAATATTCTGTCGTCTACAAATGAGAAAATTTGTTTAAAAAAAATAGCAAACTCATTCCAAATGCTACCCAAAGTAAATTGAAATGAACTATTGAGAGGTAAGTGGCAACTCAGTGCTAAAATTGTTGGTAATTCCTAAGAATTTTGTTTCACTGCACTTAAGATTTAACAAAAAAGACTAAATAATGGGGTAGTTAAATTATTTTTCAGTTTTGTTTCATGTTTTTAGCAATCAGAACCTTAGGCATAAATAAATAAATCAACTCCATATATTAACACGGTAAGAATAGCAACTTCGGCTGTCCTCAGTGATTCTGTTGATGAAAGCATTTCTGGAAATGGATGTTTTTGAAACTACAACCCATTTTAGAAAAAAAAAAAGTTCCAATGTTGACAGTGCCTAATATTAGCCTAACAATTCAAAGTTTTGAATTAGGAAAAAAGCAATGTTTATCAAAGTTCACTCTGATATTTCAGTTTGCACCGCCATGCTCTAGCTCCATACAAAAAAACCAAAACAGTTTCAAATCTAAAAAATTAATAAGCATCAACATTTTCTAAACCAGAAAACTGACAATGCAGCTTTTTCCGTGTAAATTTGATGTATTTGTATGTTTTTAATTTAAATAGGATGTGCAGCTAGCCTGATGAATAAATCACCAATAGCGTACCGAGTTGTGTGGAGCTTCAGAGCTGCACATGGAAACAACTGGATTTGTCTTGTTGGAAAACTGTCTTTACAATATAAACAACAATTATCACATTCTCTAAAGTAGCTAGGAAATATCTTTGAGTGAGAGATTTGCTCTTGAATAGATCCTGCTCTAAATAGCCATTGTTAGCTTAAATCTCCACAATCCATTGCACGTAAGACACTGGTTACTATTAAACACTCTGGGGAAAAAAAGCCAAAAATATCTCCTCATTTCTTAACATCCCTAAAAGTATGACCTTCTTTTATTTTTGTTGTTTTCACACAAACCAATTGTAACAGTCTGTCTGGCTTAAGTAAGGAACTCGTTTGTTCCAGGCATCGTCCCTGAGCACATTGAGAGCAAATTACACAGGCAGGCCTTCGTAAATAACATTTACACCAGAAACCTGCGCAGCGTGTTGGAATGTACGTCATTACTGCGAGCATTTTCGTTCACATTTATTTACACAAATTCATAGTTTCATTTAGCTATGCTGCGTTCGGAGCCACTAAACATACAAGCACATACCCCCACACACTTACAATGCACACACTGATCACGTGACTTCTGCTCAAGCGCCATAAAAGATTAATGAGATACGGTGAAAGCGTTTAAATCGTAGAGCTAAGACAATAAGTTAGCACCGTCTGTGTTTCAGTCATAAATTTCTTTGATAGAGGTCACATCATATGAGCAAACCAAATACTGGAGACAAAAACAATATGACATCAAAACAGTGAAAGCGGTTAATTTTCGAAACAGTATTTCACAAGAAAAACACAAGAAATATTTCGATGCTTTGAACTGAAGTCCAAATCAGAATTAAGTCTGTAAAAGTTGCTCTTTTTTCCCATGAATCAATCGCCTTCAGAGAACATTCTCTGAGCTTCGTCTTTCCAAGTAGTTAAAATATTTTAGCATGACTTTCATGAAACAGGGCTACATCTACCTGCGGCCACAGTTTTAAAGGGTGGTGTCATGTAAAATCAACATTTTTTGAGCTTTTTTTTTTTTTTAATCATAATGTTATTCCCTCATCGTAAACATACCAGGAATGCTCTCTTGATTTTTTTTTTCCTGCACGTTTGAGAAATCCTTTAATCTCCCGTGGCAACTGTTCAAAACGCCTGGATAGACCCAGGTCCGCCTTTGAGAAGCTCAGAGCTGCGGTTTCCCTGCCCCGCGACTTGGCACCTTCAGACTAGCCAGCAGCAATTAGCTGTCATCATTATAGGAGTCGTTTCTCTGTGAAATGGTGGTTAAAAACGTTATTAAAGGGTTAAATGAGGAGCAACATTGTAATGACTTCCTGAAGGCGGAGTTTCAGTTTTTAAAGAGACAGACGCCCAATTTCAAGGTGTTAAGTTAATAATTGGCAAGAAAGTGAAATTTCTTTAAATTCATGTTTCCAGGCTCTATGTGCCTGGAAAATGCATAATACTGCCCCTTTAAATATGATGCTAGAGAAGCTCACGTAGTTTTGTAAACTTAATTCTGTTCTTGGAATGTAAACTGTCCCACTTCTTTCACGTAGGCATATAATAAAATCATACTCCCACACACTTTGTGATGTGTCGCGTGACAAACTGTTGTTTCTCATCAGCGGCACAACATTTAATAAAGCGCAGGAACGAGACCCAGGCCTCATACGGGGGTCGTCCTCCGATTCGCCCCGTTTTTCACGTCCTTCTGGAAGCAGTTGTGCACTTGTAAAAACCCAGTATTCCTCTCGGGACTGTACGGCCCCGCTGGCCCACTTCCGCCCTTCAGAGGGTCCCTGCTCAGAGTGTACATGGATATATCCCCCATGGGCAGACCCATCCCCAGCCCCATGCCTCCAGACCCGCCGCCCATCTTCATTCCCACGGGGGAAGCTTCGCGGGACCGGTCGGTCGATCTGGAACTGGAGCGCGAACGCCTCCGTCTGTAGCGGTAGCTCGGTATGCGGGAGTACGGCGAAGAGGACGAGGTGGCTTTGATGAAGTCCTGCTTGCCCCGGAATCGCGTCTCCTTGTTTTTCTCGATGTAGATGTTGACGGCGAGTACGCCCACCGACTCCGCCACGATGAAGGAGAGGGCCCCGAAGTAAAAGGACCAGCCGTAGTTGTAATGGTTCTTCTTGTCCTCGTCTTTCTTGTCGCTCGGGTCCCCGGCGTTGCTGGAGATGTAAACAATGATGCCGATGATGTTGCTGAGGCCTGTAGAGAGGCACAGGAAGGCAGATGGTCGTTGGTAAAAGCTAAAAAGAGAATTATTCTTCAGATTATGACATGATGTATAAATTCTCTTGCTTTCTGTTGTGACAACAGCATGTGGGTGTAAAGAAGACCGGCCCTTTCTGTGTTCTCTGTGATGTTTACAAGAATCACCAAAAAAAAATAGTATATTTTTTATTTAACATCATAAACATTGTGTGTGTGTGATGCCAGCTGTCAGACTTGTCCTACCTGCAGCCACAAACAGGATGCCTGCGCAGAGCAAGATGTTGTTCTTCCTGGTGTATAAACGTCCAACTCCGACACACAGGCCACCCAGCATCAGGAGGACTGTGCTGAGAATCGGAAAGAGGCTCGATGCGCGGACTATACCTGCACCAAAATGACAGAGAGAGTAAAGCAATATGTAATATTAATGGCCAATGTTAGTGTGATTAACGGGGGCACACACAGTGGATGGTAGAAGTGTGAAACCACAATCTTTTCATAGGTTATGAAACATAAAGAGACGCTTTGGAAACAATCGCATCCGATTTAATCAATCAGGTTTATTTGTACAGCACATTTTAGCAACAAGGCAGTTCAACGTGCTTTATGTCCCAAAAACACAAAAGAACAAAGTTATAAAAGGCACCAGGCAGTAAACAATTGTAAGAATGTAAGAAACGTTACATTTTGACATCATCAAAAATCATCAGTATTTGGAACTTCATTGGAACTTTATTTTATCCATTTTGAGAACAAATCCAGTTCTATTTAAAAAAAAGTGATGCCAGATCAAGGTGGAAAGAAATCAAAAGTTCTGGACCATGGGGAAGTTAAACGCTTTGTGTCATCAGATCATAATATCTTCTTCCACAAGACTTTGTGAGATTGTAGCCAGGCCTCAGTCTGGACACATGACCAACAGGGCACTGGTGTTGCAGGTAGAACACAAGTTTGGCAGAAAACCCTGCAGCTCTTCCCACATACTGACAGCTTCTTGACATCCTCCAGAACAAGTTTCCATCTTATATTTTTCATGCGTATTGTGAAAAACATCCAGTTTTTCCTTGTGACTGTAGCTAACCTGCCCGCAACTTTTAGCTTAAGGTATTTTCTTCTTGTAAGACAATGGGTTGTTCTCGAAAATGAGGCCAATCCTGCTGTGACAACTGGACTTTATGAGTGTCAAATACACTTTGAATTAAAATCAACAGGTGTTTCAACACATTAGTGTTTTATAGTAGTTTGTTTTCTGATGGGTTGTACAGGACAAACATCATATTAATGGTGTAAAAATGAAAACCTGGCATTTTACAAAGATTTACTCCATGTTAGTTGATACCACACCTATCCAACTGTACGACCATGTCTACTTTGTTCCTAGCACACAATATTAATTTTTGCTTTGCTTGCCATGGCTTTGAGGCTTGAAGTTGGTGAACTACTGCCAGACAGGGTGTGGGAAATGAGTGGGAGGCTACCACATGCTGACTGGCTGATTTATGCAGCACTGAATGCTAAATGGTTATTGGTCTGTGCTTGTATAACACTTCATCAAGTCCATAAGACCCCAGAGCGCTTCACACTGCATTCAGCCATTCACCCATTCATGCACACATTCACACGCTGATGACTGACACTCTGAGCAGCATTCTGCCCCACAGACTACAGCAACTTCAACGTGTTATTGCTTCACTAACTCTCTTTTATGTCACCTAAAAATGTAGTAACAGCATAGTGCAAATAATTCTTGCTTTTATAGTTCACAGAAAGTAATTTCTGAGATTGTTATTATTCGGTGTATTTTTAAATTTGGTTCTCTTTTTAAATCGTTGTGAGATCCAGAGAACCGTCTGAGGCTTTAAGAAAGAAGACTAGCAGCTTATGAGATGGGTAAGAGATTTAAAGTATGCAGAATGTAACTTTTATTTTTTTAAAAATGCTGACACTGTCAAGAAGTTATGAGAGTATGGCACAAGAGGGCCAATTCAACACTTTGTGTAATTGTCATCTTTCCCAGTACTGATTATGTGACACACAGAGTGAATAATCTGTGCAAAAATAAATAAATTAAAAATCGAGCTGATATGTCTTCTCCCAGTGCTTTCAGTGCTAACTAGAAACAACCAATCAGAGCCAGGAGGCGGGTCTTAGCGCAGTCAATCATTCCAATGTGTGCACCACTCCTTCCACCTTGCTCTCTGCTACAATACAGCTCCAAGGAAAGTGTGTTGAAAGGAACGCCCTGCTCTAGAAGAAACAGGATCAAATTTGCCAAGAAAGACCAGAACTTCTGGAATAATGTTCTTTATGGAGGCGAGTCTTGAATTGAATTAGCTAGACTGAACAGAGGATATGCAGGATGGGGAATAAGTTTCCATACACAGGAGAATGTAAAATGTATATTTCTTTTATATTTCAGATACCCAAGAAGATGCGTTTGACAAAAGAGCAAAGAATTGAAAATATACTAATGGCTGGATTGGGAAGCAGATGCATGGTTACACAAACCTTTAACAGAAAACATGGAACGAGCATCACACACACGACACTGTGGCAAAATTTATTTGCAAGTTTCAGAAAACTGGAAATGTTGCAGATCAACCACAAAGTGGTCCAAGACGTGCAGCGATTACACAGAGTCCCACAAAAATAAAAATGCTTGTCCCATATAAAATGTTCATTTTTTCTATGTATGGAAACTTATGGCCCACCCTGTATGTTTTCTTCCAGAAAATGGCAAATTGGATTATATTATGAGTAAGTGCTTTCCACCATGGATTCCATCATGTATAAGAGGGTGGTGGACAAAAATGTGAGGCCATCTGTGAAAAGATTCAGACCCTGCAACGTGTCAATGACCCAAAACATACCAGCAAAGAAACCAAAGAAAATTACAAAATGGAAAGTTTAGGGCTAAACTAAAACCGAGATCATTATTCTTTTGGGATACCAAATAAAAACAGGGTCAGTATTACTAATATCAATACTAATACCGATATTTTTTATTATTTAGGTTTGATATATTGTCACAATTCTAACCTTCAGGTGTTTTTGTGGTTTTTTCTATCAGTTATTTTCTTAAAACATGGGACAGAATTTGAACAAAGTTAAAAGTTGCCTACAAAATACTTGAATAGCATATTAACATGAGAAACAGAAACAATAGGAAAAACAAAATAAATATGTTCATTATTTCCTAAAATAAAGTGGAAAGAATTATCATTTGAGAGCTAATCAAAACAAAAAACTACATTCCAAAACTAAGTTAAAATTTCAAGAGGGAATCTGGAATTAAAGTATCGTTCTTACCACACTAGTATCGATTTGATACCGATACAGACTTGGAATCGATATTGGCAATATTTTGGATCGATTCGCCACCTCTACTCCAAAGTGGATGACACTAGCAACTATGGACAAATCCTAGTTTGTTTCTTTTCCTGAAGTAGAAATCAAAATTTTTATCATATATTTTATTTAATGAGAAACCCAAAGTTTACTTTGACAGTTTAAAGTGAATTAAACTAACCCTTATGGTGTGTTCACACCAAACGTGTTTCGAGCATCAGACGCTCCACATAGATTGTAAATGTAAACCAGCTTGTCGCTCAAAATGCGTTTGGTGTGAATGCACCATAAGATCACATGTCAATTTGTAAACCTTTCCTAATAAAGAACTAAGTAACTTAATGGGATGCACTAGTCATGAACATATGAGACTAAACCCATCTTCTTTCACGAAATGAGATTTTGGCATTCATACGCACATAAGTCAGCTTTGTTTTACACGATCCCCATTGCTCATCACACAACGCTTCACTTTCTAGCAGAGCTGCATCCCCTCATGACATCAGGCTTTTATTGGGGGGATAGAGATGTCATGACACATTAAGCACTCTTGTGATAACTCCATCATCACAGAGGGGCAAAAAAAGACGGTGGATTAAAAGCTGGAGTGTTTGAAGATGAAGCGGTTGCACTGACTTACGTAAGATGTACTCTGAGCTGTCTGTATCGTAGTCGTTATCCTCCGGAAAGTGATTGATCCAAAAGCAGCTTCCCTTGTTGATACCTACGAAGAAGCCAAAAGCAAAGGTAAGACTGGAACCGGTGGACACTGAGATATTCTTCCAGCCAGGTAGGAAACCCTAGAACAAGATCGAAAACACTTAAAATCTCTGCTCTCCCAAAGCACCTTCCACTCAAAGATCCAGTCTCTTCCCTGAGAAACATTTCTCCATACTTTTAAGAGAATAAAACATGGGCAGATTATAAATATTAAACGGTTAGACTTTGAATTAAGACTCTGACTCCAGTGTTTCTGACATTTGAGTCTTTATTTTACAGTTAGCTGCCAGCATGAATGACTCTTACAACAATATACCGAAGCCCCGGAGGCACAAGTTTCACATGTAGGGGATCATTAACATGTACCAAAGCCTGAAATATGGCAAGAAGAGGACCAGACAGGCTGGAATGCAAATCATACTCTGGAAGAAAACAACAGCACGTTAGCTTTCGGATAGCTCTACATACCAGGTCAACGTTTCATCATTGTGGTGACGAAACACCACAATGATTAAACAAGATATATTTTTTTTATTATATTTGTAGGGCAAACTGTTGCACTGACTTGGAGAGTTATTCAAGAAGAACAAAGCTTATTTTTTAGATTTTATTGTTGTTGGTCAAACTAATGTATTTAGTTTAAAGCTGTTGAGTCCCGTCTTACCAGCTATTCTTTACTTTAGAAAGAGGCAGAATCAGTTCAATTGCCGATCAACTTTTATCAATGCATTTTTGACCAACAGTCAAATGTATTTTGGCCAATAAAATATATCAGAATCTGGTAGCTAGCTTGTGTGTGCAGCCAGAGTATTTATCTT